>CANIUD010000274.1:0-89071 GCA_947470075.1 Closterium sp. Yama58-4
GCGAATGCATTTGCGTGTGAATGGTGTGTTCGTGTGTTTGTTTGCTTTCGCATTTTTTTCGCTTGATGCATTTGCAGGTACTCGCGCAATGTGCGCTTTGGCACAACATTGTATGCGCTATGAACAGTGCAAGCAGAAAGGACGAGCTCGCAAAGGAACCCAAGATGGAAGCTTTGCAGTTCGGTTGAGTTGATTGCGCAGATTCAGTTCTATCCAACTCGAAATTGTACTGTTTTGTTTGGTTAACTATAGTGTAGCAGGGAAGGCACTATAGGGGTACAATTTAGGTGAAGGTTGGATGTTTTTTGTCTGTATCTGCATGCTACAAGGCCAGGGGAAACCAGCGGAACCAGCATTTGGCTGGTTGGGCAAAGACAAAACAGGTTCTGTTTTTAGAACCTGAACCTGGTTGTTGTTTTCCCAGGTTGGAAAAACAGAACCAGAGGTTGTTTACCAACCTACCACCTGCTATTTTGTCCAGCCAGGTTGGTTCTGTTGCTTGGAATTATTTGGGATCATCCCTGGTTGTTCCCAGGTTGATTCCCAAGGTCCTTGCTAGCTAGAACTATTTAATCCTTCTCTGTTTGTACCTGAATATAGTCAAATTGATTCAAGCGAATTCCTTCCTCGCTGGAATTTCGTTTCTGCGCTATTCGACGGCGAAATGCTACCCGAGTCAACGCTAGTATGCTAGCACTCCAACGCTAGGCAAACGCTGTCCGAGCCATAACTTAGTAATGGCAGAACTTTTCGCGAGGCAACTTGGCTCATTTTAAAGCTCTTGGAGCGAGCTTCGATATAGCGAATTCTCAGCTTAATCCGACCGACGGTCTGCACGGCACGCTGCGCGACGTTCAAGGTACTCTTGCTGTTTTGACTAAGTCCTTCTTGATCCCTCTCTCTACAAACTCGGACCCGAGGATAGGGGCTGGTCTTGTACCAGGCACCCAGGGACCCTTGGAGGTGACCCCGAGGAGAGGTTTTAAGTTTGATTAAGTCCTAATAGCTTGAATTTATTAGGCCCTTACACCAACAAGCTGGTATCAGAGCCGCGTTATAGTGATCCTCGTTATAGGTAGCTATGGCGGGCAACACCTCGGCGGGAGCTGGTGAATCTTCAGCCCAAGATCGTAGCGGCAGCCAAGATTCTGGTCTTTCAGCGCCAAGGGGAGCGCGAACAAACTAGGGCTCGCTTGTCAAGGAGGTGCTGAAGAATTTCACCGTCGAGAAGTTCAATGGTGAGGGCTATGATGATTGGGCCTGGAAAATGCAATTATATTTCCGTCAGATCGGTTTGCTGAAACTAATGATTGGGGAGGAGCCTAGACCGAGTGACCCCACGCTGCAGGAAGATTGGGACGAGCGCTCCTCGGCTGGCTACTATTTGATGTCGCAGAGTTTGGAGCTGAACCAGCGTCACCACGTCATGCACCTGCTGCCGGAGGTTGAATGCGGTCCGAAGGCGTGGACCGTGTTGAAGGAGCTGCACGCCCCGACCTCCGTTGTCGCAACGTTGATGCTGGAGAGGGAGCTGTCTGCGTTGCGCCTGAGCGAGGGAGAGCCGGTGCAACCAGTCCTGGACAAGATGCGCGACCTCTACGCGAAGTTGGCGACCGCGGGAATCACCTACCCGGAGCAGACAAGTGCTTGAAGATGCTCTCGCTGCTGCCAGAATCGTGGCTTCAATTTACGAGCGGATTGAGCCTGCCGCAGAACCAGAGCTTGTGGACGCTCGAGTGGGTGCGGACGAAGATTCTGGAGGAGGACTTCCGTCGCCGCCAACTGAGGGGTGGAGACGATGGCAGCAGCGGCTACGGGATGCAAGGGAGCCGACGTGGCAGAGGACGTGGCTTCGGTGGTGCTGGACGCGGTGCAAAGAAAGACGACGACTCCAACGACCAACAAGGAGGTACCGGTTGGGGTCGCGGTGCGAAATCTGGACGTGGGGGCAAGTCGGATGCTGGTGGCAAAATGAAAGGGAGTTGCTGGTATTGTGAGAAGGAAGGGCACCCCTGGTTTTTGTGCTATAAGAAACCTGATGGATGGACCCCCCAGAATCGTCACCAGGATAGCGGCGCGCGGAGGAACCAGAAAAACGGCGCCAACATGGTCGCTGATTCGTCCGACAACAACCCGAAGGGCAACGGCGGTGCGGAGAAGAAGAAGGAGCGCACCGCGGGCCAATTCTTCCATGTGGGAGACAAGGGGAGCAAGGAGACGCCTCTGCCAAAGTTGGAGCAGAGCTGCACCCCCTAGACTATTGGGTGTTGGACACAGGCGCTGCTTGGACGATGACGCCGCGCAAGGACCTGCTGGACGAAGTACGAGCTGCACCGATCAATGAAGTGTGCTCCGCCTCTGGACACATGTTGAAGGTGGCTGGTGCGGGACGAGCTGCGTTTAAGGGAGCGGATGGCAAGCCGGTGGTGCTGCACGACGTTCTCTTCGTCCCCGACCTGAAGGCCAACCTTATCTCCCTCCGTAAGCTTGGCAAGGCTGGGGTGAACACCAACACGGATGGGGCACGCACTTATAAGGGGAAGCTGGGCAATCGGGTGCTTTGGGATCTGCACGAGAGCAAGGACGTGTACAGATCTATGTGGCAGCTGCCGGCCCTGGCGTGGCATGGTGGGGGGCAGGCTGGAGAGGGGTCTGCATCCCAGGGGGAGTGCAATGCCGTTGGAGGGGTTGGTGTGAAAGTGTCGGCCAGATCTGGGGAGACAGATTGGGCAACGGCACACCGGCGCTTAGGGCATGTGGCAATGCCTTTGCTGAAGTAGCTGGAGAAGGATGGAGCCGTTAAGGGTCTGAAGCTGAACGGACAGCCACCCGATAACAACTGTGAAATCTGTTTGCTTTCAAAGTTCACCCGTTTCCCTTTCCATAGTGTGGCTGGCAGGAGCAAGAAGCCTTTGGAGCTGGTCCACATGGACTTGGTGGGGCCGCTGCCGGTGCAAGGGCACAAGGGGGAGCGGTATTTTCTTACAATTGTGGATGACTGGAGCAGGCTGATGTGGGCGTATCCGCTGAAGCAGAAGGACCACGCCGCCTCCACGATACGGGACGATTGGCTGCCATTCGTGGAGAAGCAGGCGGAGTGTGTAGTGAAGCGGATTAGGACAGACCGGGGTGGTGAGTTCCTTGGAGCTGAAATGACGGCCTGGCTCAAGAAGCAGGGCATCCAGAGAGAGCTGACCACGGCTTATACCCCACAGTCCAATGGTGTAGCAGAACGGGCAAACCGGACCATTCTGGAGACAGCTAGGGCGCTGCTCATAGAATCTGGGCTGAGCAATTCTATGTGGCCTCATGCTGTCCGGCACGCCACTGTCGCTAGGAACAGGGTGCTCACCAAGGTTGGGGATGACTCGTGGGTGCCGTTGGAGAGGTGGCTTGGGAGGAAGCCGCCGGTGGACATGCTGAGGGTGTTCGGTTGCATGGCAGTCGCCCACGTCCCCAAGACCTACCGCAGTAAGTTGGGGGCGAGTGCAATCTGGTGTGTGCATTTGGGGCTGGCTGCTGAGAGCAAGGGATGGCTGCTGTGGGAACCATCCAAGGGTGTGTTGTTTGACAGCAGGGATGTGAAATTCATTGAGGCCATGATGTATGGGAGCTGGGAGAAACAGCCGGAGGCAAGGGTGTCCCAGCAGATGGAGCAGATCACCATGCAGCTGGACCTGACTCCTAGTGTGTGGGAGGAGGGAGAGGAGGCAGCTGCTGGAAATGGTGATGGAGAGAAGGTACAGGAGGCATCTGCTGGTGGAGAAAATGGTGTGGAAACTGGCGGCAGCACTAGTGGAGCTGCTGGACCCGAGGGAGGAGAGAAGCAGCAGGGAAAAACTAAGAAGCCGAAGGGTGTCGTTATGAAGGGATGGGAGACACCCGTCTCCAGGCCAGGACGTACCCGTATGGCTACTAAGAAGCTGACTGCAGGAACTGATGCAGCAGAGCAGCAGCTAGGGACCGAAGAGGCATTGCTGATTCTACCTCATGGCTATGACCCGGATGAGGAGGATGAGCCTGCGTACTGTTTTCTTGCCCCTGCACCAGAGGAACCAGCTAGCATGGAGGAGGCATTAGCTGGACCAGATAGGGACAAGTGGCTGGCTTCTAGGGATGCTGAGTACCAGAGTCTGCTGGAGAATAGGACATGGGATCTGGTGGTGCTGCCTGATGGGAAGAAAGCGATACAATGCAAGTGGGTGCTGAGGATCAAGACCGATGACAAGGGGCAGGTCACCATCTACAAGAGTAGGCTGGTGGCGAAGGGGTTTATGCAGAAGGAGAAGCAGGACTTCAACGAGATCTTTGCTCCCACTGCCAAACCCCCTACCCTCCGTGTCTTGTTGGCAGATGCAGCTGTTAGTGGGAAATTCATCATTCAGATGGATATTTCAACGGCATTCCTGAATGGGATTTTAGAGGAGGATGTGTACATGACGCAGCCGCCTGGGTATGAGGATGGTACGGGCAGGGTGTGCAAGCTCAACAAGTCCATCTACGGCTTGAAGCAGGCGCCACGCTGCTGGTACCAGAAGTTGGCAGCTGTTTTAGAGGAGATGGGATTCAGGACCAGCAGCTGTGATGAGAGCCTTTTCTCAAGGGCGAGGGGGAGAAGCTGGTGCTGTTTCTGGTCTATGTGGACGACATTCTTCTCTTCAGCAGCAGCATGAAGGAGATCCAGAAAGTGCAGCAGCAACTGATGAAAAACTTCAAGTGCAAGAACCTTGGGGAGGTAAAGTACTACCTCGGGATGCACGTGGAGAGGGATCCAGATCACAGGTGGTTGAAGCTGCACCAGGAGAAGTTCATCAAGGAGCTGGGGGAGAAGTATGGGATTGAGAATGAGCGCAAGGTTGCAACTCCCCTGCCAGCAGAATTCAAGCTTGTGAAGGCTGCAGAGGATGAAGGGGTTGAAGCCGAGGAGCAGCAGCAATTTCAGTCCTTGGTGGGCAGCCTCTTGTACGCAGCAGTTCACACGAGGCCCGACATCTCTTTCTCGGTTGGGCAGCTGGCTAGGGTGGTGCAGAATCCATCAGAGGAGCAGGTGGATGCAGCTGAGCGTGTGGTGAAGTACCTGAACTCTCACCCAAGCATTGGAGTTCAATACTCCGCATCTGCACAGGTGAAGCAGAAAGGGGTGGAGGTGCTGAAAGAGAAGGGGGAGAGGCTTGGAGAAGGCAAGCTATTTCTCACTTGCTTTACCGATGCTACATGGGCTTCTGAGAAGGAGGATTCCTCATCTGTGGGAGGATACATCTGCGTAGTTGGGGGAGGACCTGTTAGTTGGAGGTCCAAGAAGCAGACGGAGACGGCACTCTCTTCCGTAGAATCAGAGTACATGGCGATGTTCCATGGGGTGAAGGAGGTGATTTGGCTGAGGAGGCTGTTAGAGGAGATTGGCCAGGAGCAGAAAGTTGCTACGCCGCTGTTTTGTGATAGCAAGGGGGCTCTTGGGATGGCCAGGAACGCTGTGCTTCATGGCCTGAACAAGCACATGCGTATCAAGTGGCACTGGCTGCGTAAGGAGGTGAAGAGGGGGACGGTGAATCCAATCTACATCAAGACTCACCAGCAGCCAGCAGACTTTCTCACCAAGAGGCTTGCGGATGAGCCTCATTGGCGTTGTGTGCGCATGAGTGGAATGAGCATGAACTAGCATGGAATGACGGGGATGCAGCTGGCAGGCTGAGGGGGAGTGTGTTGGGTGCAAATGCATATTGCACGACATCCTGCCGTCTGTTTGTACGAGTATGCGTGTGCGAATGCATTTGCGTGTGAATGGTGTGTTCGTGTGTTTGTTTGCTTTCGCATTTTTCGCTTGATGCATTTGCAGGTACTCGCGCAATGTGCGCTTTGGCACAACATTGTATGCGCTATGAACAGTGCAAGCAGAAAGGACGAGCTCGCAAAGGAACCCAAGATGGAAGCTTTGCAGTTCGGTTGAGTTGATTGCGCAGATTCAGTTCTATCCAACTCGGAATTGTACTGTTTTGTTTGGTTAACTATAATGTAGCAGGGAAGGCACTATAGGGGTACAATTTAGGTGAAGGTTGGATGTTGTTTGTCTGTATCTGCATGCTACAAGGCCAGGGGAAACCAGCGGAACCAGCATTTGGCTGGTTGGGCAAAGACAAAACAGGTTCTGTTTTTAGAACCTGAACCTGGTTGTTGTTTTCCCAGGTTGGAAAAACAGAACCAGAGGTTGTTTACCAACCTACCACCTGCTATTTTGTCCAGCCAGGTTGGTTCTGTTGCTTGGAATTATTTGGGATCATCCCTGGTTGTTCCCAGGTTGATTCCCAAGGTCCTTGCTAGCTAGAACTATTTAATCCTTCTCTGTTTGTACCTGAATATAGTCAAATTGATTCAAGCGAATTCCTTCCTCGCTGGAATTTCGTTTCTGCGCTATTCGACGGCGGAATGCTACCCGAGTCAACGCTAGTACGCTAGCACTCTAATGCTAGGCAAACACCGTCTGAGCCATAACTTCGTAATGGCAGAACTTTTCGCGAGGCAACTTGGTTCATTTTAAAGCTCTTGGAGCGAGCTTCGATATAGCGAATTCTCAGCTTAATCCGACCGACGGTCTGCACGGCACGCTGCGCGACGTTCAAGGTACTCTTGCTGTTTTGACTAAGTCCTTCTTGATCCCTCTCTCTACAAACTCGGACCCGAGGATAGGGGCTGGTCTTGTACCAGGCACCCAGGGACCCTTGGAGGTGACCCCGAGGAGAGGTTTTAAGTTTGATTAAGTCCTAATAGCTTGAGTTTATTAGGCCCTTACACCAACAAGCTGGTATCAGAGCTGCGTTATAGTGATCCTCGTTATAGGTAGCTATGGCGGGCAACACCTCGGCGGGAGCTGGTGAATCTTCAGCCCAAGATCGTAGCGGCAGCCAAGATTCTGGTCTTTCAGCGCCAAGGGGAGCGCGAACAAACCAGGGCTCGCTTGTCAAGGAGGTGCTGAAGAATTTCACCGTCGAGAAGTTCAATGGTGAGGGCTATGATGATTGGGCCTGGAAAATGCAATTATATTTCCGTCAGATCGGTTTGCTGAAACTAATGATTGGGGAGGAGCCTAGACCGAGTGACCCCACGCTGCAGGAAGATTGGGACGAGCGCTCCTCGGCTGGCTACTATTTGATGTCGCAGAGTTTGGAGCTGAACCAGCGTCACCACGTCATGCACCTGCTGCCGGAGGTTGAATGCGGTCCGAAGGCGTGGACCGTGTTGAAGGAGCTGCACGCCCCGACCTCCGTTGTCGCAACGTTGATGCTGGAGAGGGAGCTGTCCGCGTTGCGCCTGAGCGAGGGAGAGCCGGTGCAACCAGTCCTGGACAAGATGCGCGACCTCTACGCGAAGTTGGCGACCGCGGGAATCACCTACCCGGAGCAGACCAAGTGCTTGAAGATGCTCTCGCTGCTGCCAGAATCGTGGCTTCAATTTACGAGCGGATTGAGCCTGCCGCAGAACCAGAGCTTGTGGACGCTCGAGTGGGTGCGGACGAAGATTCTGGAGGAGGACTTCCGTCGCCGCCAACTGAGGGGTGGAGACGACGGCAGCAGCGGCTACGGGATGCAAGGGAGCCGACGTGGCAGAGGACGTGGCTTCGGTGGTGCTGGACGCGGTGCAAAGAAGGACGACGACTCCAACGACCAACAAGGAGGTACCGGTTGGGGTCGCGGTGCGAAATCTGGACGTGGGGGCAAGTCGGGTGCTGGTGGCAAAATGAAAGGGAGTTGCTGGTATTGTGAGAAGGAAGGGCACCCCTGGTTTTTGTGCTATAAGAAACCCGATGGATGGACCCCCCAGAATCGTCAACAGGATGGTGGCGCGCGAAGGAACCAGAAAAACGGCGCGAACATGGTCGCTGATTCGTCCGACAACACCCCGAAGACCAACGGTGGTGCGGAGAAGAAGAAGGAGCGCACCGCAGGCCAGTTCTTCCATGTGGGAGACAAGGGGGAGCAAGGAGACGCCTCTGCCAAAGTTGGAGCAGAGCTGCACCCCCTAGACTATTGGGTGTTGGACACAGGCGCTGCTTGGACGATGACGCCGCGCAAGGACCTGCTGGACGAAGTACGAGCTGCACCGATCAATGAAGTGTGCTCCGCCTCTGGACACATGTTGAAGGTGGCTGGTGCGGGACGAGCTGCGTTTAAGGGAGCGGATGGCAAGCCGGTGGTGCTGCACGACGTTCTCTTCGTCCCCGACCTGAAGGCCAACCTTATCTCCCTCCGTAAGCTTGGCAAGGCTGGGGTGAACACCAACACAGATGGGGCACGCACTTATAAGGGGAAGCTGGGCAATCGGGTGCTTTGGGATCTGCACGAGAGCAAGGACGTGTACAGATCTATGTGGCAGCTGCCGGCCCTGGCGTGGCATGGTGGGGGGCAGGCTCGAGAGGGGTCTGCATCCCAGGGGGAGTGCAACGCCGTTGGAGGGGTTGGTGTGAAAGTGTCGGCCAGATCTGGGGAGACAGATTGGGCAACGGCACACCGACGCTTAGGGCATGTGGCAATGCCTTTGCTGAAGCAGCTGGAGAAGGATGGATCCGTTAAGGGTCTGAAGCTGAACGGACAGCCACCCGATGACAACTGTGAAATCTGTTTGCTTTCAAAGTTCACCCGTTTCCCTTTCCATAGTGTGGCTGGCAGGAGCAAGAAGCCTTTGGAGCTGGTCCACATGGACTTGGTGGGGCTGCTGCCGGTGCAAGGGCACAAGGGGGAGCGGTATTTTCTTACAATTGTGGATGACTGGAGCAGACTGATGTGGGCGTATCCGCTGAAGCAGAAGGACCACGCCGCCTCCACGATACGGGACGATTGGCTGCCATTCGTGGAGAAGCAGGCGGAGTGTGTAGTGAAGCGGATTAGGACAGACCGGGGTGGTGAGTTCCTTGGAGCTGAAATGACGGCCTGGCTCAAGAAGCAGGGCATCCAGAGAGAGCTGACCACGGCTTATACCCCACAGTCCAATGGTGTAGCAGAACGGGCAAACCGGACCATTCTGGAGACAGCTAGGGCGCTGCTCATAGAATCTGGGCTGAGCAATTCTATGTGGCCTCATGCTGTCCGGCACGCCACTGTCGCTAGGAACAGGGTGCTCACCAAGGTTGGGGATGACTCGTGGGTGCCGTTGGAGAGGTGGCTTGGGAGGAAGCCGCCGGTGGACATGCTGAGGGTGTTCGGTTGCATGGCAGTCGCCCACGTCCCCAAGACCTACCGCAGTAAGTTGGGGGCGAGTGCAATCTGGTGTGTGCATTTGGGGCTGGCTGCTGAGAGCAAGGGATGGCTGCTGTGGGAACCATCCAAGGGTGTGTTGTTTGACAGCAGGGATGTGAAATTCATTGAGGGCATGATGTATGGGAGCTGGGAGAAACAGCCGGAGGCAAGGGTGTCCCAGCAGATGGAGCAGATCACCATGCAGCTGGACCTGACTCCTAGTGTGTGGGAGGAGGGAGAGGAGGCAGCTGCTGGAAATGGTGATGGAGAGAAGGTACAGGAGGCATCTGCTGGTGGAGAAAATGGTGTGGAAACTGGCGGCAGCACTAGTGGAGCTGCTGGACCCGAGGGAGGAGAGAAGCAGCAGGGAAAAACTAAGAAGCCGAAGGGTGTCGTTATGAAGGGATGGGAGACACCCGTCTCCAGGCCAGGACGTACCCGTATGGCTACTAAGAAGCTGACTGCAGGAACTGATGCAGCAGAGCAGCAGCTTGGGACCGAAGAGGCATTGCTGATTCTACCTCATGGCTATGACCCGGATGAGGAGGATGAGCCTGCGTACTGTTTTCTTGCCCCTGCACCAGAGGAACCAGCTAGCATGGAGGAGGCATTAGCTGGACCAGATAGGGACAAGTGGCTGGCTTCTAGGGATGCTGAGTACCAGAGTCTGCTGGAGAATAGGACATGGGATTTGGTGGTGCTGCCTGATGGGAAGAAAGCGATACAATGCAAGTGGGTGCTGAGGATCAAGACCGATGACAAGGGGCAGGTCACCATCTACAAGAGTAGGCTGGTGGCGAAGGGGTTTATGCAGAAGGAGAAGCAGGACTTCAACGAGATCTTTGCTCCCACTGCCAAACCCCCTACCCTCCGTGTCTTGTTGGCAGATGCAGCTGTTAGTGGGAAATTCATCATTCAGATGGATATTTCAACGGCATTCCTGAATGGGATTTTAGAGGAGGATGTGTACATGACGCAGCCGCCTGGGTATGAGGATGGTACGGGCAGGGTGTGCAAGCTCAACAAGTCCATCTACGGCTTGAAGCAGGCGCCACGCTGCTGGTACCAGAAGTTGGCAGCTGTTTTAGAGGAGATGGGATTCAGGACCAGCAGCTGTGATGAGAGCCTCTTTCTCAAGGGCGAGGGGGAGAAGCTGGTGCTGTTTCTGGTCTATGTGGACGACATTCTTCTCTTCAGCAGCAGCATGAAGGAGATCCAGAAAGTGCAGCAGCAACTGATGGAAAACTTCAAGTGCAAGAACCTTGGGGAGGTAAAGTACTACCTCGGGATGCACGTGGAGAGGGATCCAGATCACAGGTGGTTGAAGCTGCACCAGGAGAAGTTCATCAAGGAGCTGGGGGAGAAGTATGGGATTGAGAATGAGCGCAAGGTTGCAACTCCCCTGCCAGCAGAATTCAAGCTTGTGAAGGCTGCAGAGGATGAAGGGGTTGAAGCTGAAGAGCAGCAGCAATTTCAGTCCTTGGTGGGCAGCCTCTTGTACGCAGCAGTTCACACGAGGCCCGACATCTCTTTCTCGGTTGGGCAGCTGGCTAGGGTGGTGCAGAATCCATCAGAGGAGCAGGTGGATGCAGCTGAGCGTGTGGTGAAGTACCTGAACTCTCACCCAAGCATTGGAGTTCAATACTCCGCATCTGCACAGGTGAAGCAGAAAGGGGCGGAGGTGCTGAAAGAGAAGGGGGAGAGGCTTGGAGAAGGCAAGCTATTTCTCACTTGCTTTACCGATGCTACGTGGGCTTCTGAGAAGGAGGATTCCTCATCTGTGGGAGGATATATCTGCGTAGTTGGGGGAGGACCTGTTAGTTGGAGGTCCAAGAAGCAGACGGAGACGGCACTCTCTTCCGTAGAATCAGAGTACATGGCGATGTTCCATGGGGTGAAGGAGGTGATTTGGCTGAGGAGGCTGTTAGAGGAGATTGGCCAGGAGCAGAAAGTTGCTACGCCGCTGTTTTGTGATAGCAAGGGGGCTCTTGGGATGGCCAGAAACGCTGTGCTTCATGGGCTGAACAAGCACATGCGTATCAAGTGGCACTGGCTGCGTAAGGAGGTGAAGAGGGGGACGGTGCATCCGATCTACATCAAGACTCACCAGCAGCCAGCAGACTTTCTCACCAAGAGGCTTGCGGATGAGCCTCATTGGCGTTGTGTGCGCATGAGTGGAATGAGCATGAACTAGCATGGAATGACGGGGATGCAGCCGGCAGGCTGAGGGGGAGTGTGTTGGGTGCAAATGCACATTGCACGACATCCTGCCGTCTGTTTGTACGAGTATGCGTGTGCGAATGCATTTGCGTGTGAATGGTGTGTTCGTGTGTTTGTTTGCTTTCGCATTTTTCGCTTGATGCATTTGCAGGTACTCGCGCAATGTGCGCAGGTACTCGAGTGTCCACTCGAGTCTGGTTCTGCGGCAGGCTCAATCTGCTCGTGAATTGAAGCCACGATTCAGGCAGCAGCGAGAGCATCTTCAAGCACTTGGTCTGCTCCGGGTAGGTGATTCCCGCGGTCGCCAACTTCGCGTACAGGTCGCGCATCTTGTCCAGGACAGGTTGCACCGGCTCTCCCTCGCTCAATCGCAACGCGGACAGCTCCCTCTCCATCATAAGCGTCGCGGCGACGGAGGTAGGAGCGTGCAGCTCCTTCAGCACGGTCCACGCCTTTGGACCGCAATCAACCTCCGGCAGCAGGTGCATGACGTGGTGACGCTGGTTCAGCTCCAAACTTTGCGACATCAAGTAGTAGCCAGCCGATGCGCGCTCGTCCCAATCTTCCTGCAGCGTGGGGTCACTCGGTCTAGGCTCCTCCCCAATCATTAGTTTCAGCAAACCGATCTGACGGAAATATAATTGCATTTTCCAGGCCCAATCATCATAGCCCTCACCATTGAACTTCTCGACGGTGAAGTTTTTCAGCACCTCCTTGATCAGCAAGCCCTGGTTTGTTCGCGCTCCCCTTGGCGCTGAAACACCAGAATCTTGGCTGCCGCTACGATCTTGGGCTGAAGATTCACCAGCTCCCGCCGAGGTGTTGCCCGCCATAGCTACCTATAACGAGGATCACTATAACGCAGCTCTGATACCAGCTTGTTGGTGTAAGGGCCTAATAAACTCAAGCTATTAAGACTTAATCAAACTTAAACCTCTCCTCGGGGTCACCTCCAAAGGTCCCTGGGTGCCTGGTACAAGACCAGCCCCTATCCTCGGGTCCGAGTATGTAGAGAGAGGAGCTAAGAATGACTTAGCCAAAATAACAAGAGTACCTTGAACGTCGCGCAGCGTGCCGTGCAGATCGTCGATCGGATTAAGCTGAGAATGGGCTATCACGAAGCTCGCTCCAAGAGCTTTAAAATAAGCCAAGTTGCCTCGCGAAAAGTTCTGCCATTACTAAGTTCTGGCTCGGACAGCGTTTGCCTAGCGTTGGAGTGCTAGCATACTAGCGTTGACTCGGGTAGCATTCCGCCGTCGAATAGCGCAGAAACAAAACTCCAGCGAGGAAGGAATTCGCTTGAATCAATTGACTATATTCAGGTACAAACAGAGAAGGAATATATAGTTCTAGCTAGCAAGGACCTTGGGAACAACCAGGTTGATACCTGGGAACAACCAGGGATGATCCCAAATAATTCCAAGCAACAGAACCAACCTGGCTGGACAAAATAGCAGGTGGTAGGTTGGTAAACAACCTCTGGTTCTGTAGCATGCAGATACAGACAAACAACATCCAACCTTCACCCAAATTGTACCCCTATAGTGCCTGCCCTGCTACACTATAGTCAACCAAACAAAACAGTACAATTTCGAGTTGGATAGAACTGAATCTGCGCAACCAACTGGCCAGTTGGTCCAACCGGTCCAGTAGACCAACAGGCCAGTTGGTCCAACCGGTCCACTAGACCAAGAGGCCACTTGTCCCAACCGGTCCACTCGACCAATCGGCCAATTGGTCCAACCGGTCCACTGGACCAACAGGCCAGTTGGTCCAACAGGTCCACTGGACCAACATGCCAGTTGGTCCAACCGGTCCATTGGGCCAATAGGTCAGTCGGTCCATCCGGTCCATTGGTCAAACAGGCCAGTTGGTCCATCCGGTCCATTGGACCAACAAACCAGTTGGACCAACCAGTCCACCGAACCAACAGGGCCATTGGTCCAACCGGTCCACTGGACCAACAGGGCAGTAAGTCCAACCGGTCCTCTGGACCAACAGGCAAGTTGGTCCAACCGGTCCACTGGACCAACAGGCCGGTTGGTCGATCCGGTCCACTGGACCAATAGGCCAGTTGGTTCAACCGGTCCACTGGACCAACAGGCCAGTTAGTCCAACCGGTCCACAAGACCAACAGGCAAATTGGTTCAACCGGTCCACCGGACCAACAGGCCAGTTGGTCCAACCGGTCCATTCGACCAACAGGCCAGTTGGTCCAACCGGTACACTCGACGAACAGGCCAGTTGGTCCAACCGTTCCATTGGACCAACAGGCCAGTTGGTCCAACCGGTCCACAGGACCAACAGGCCAGTTGGTCCAACCGGTGCAGTGGACCAACAGGCCAGTTGGTCCAACCGGTCTACTGGACCAACAAGCCAGTTGGTCCAACCGGTCCACTAGACCAACTCGCATTGGTCCAACCAGTCCACTGGACCAACAGGCCAGTTGGTCCAACCGGTCCACTGAACCAACAGGCCAGTTGGTCCAACCGGTCCACTCGACCAACAGGCCAATTAGCCCAACCTGTCCACTAGACCAAAAGGCCAGTTGGTCCAACCGGTCCACTGGACCAACATGCCAGTTGGTCCAATCGGTCCACTGGACCAACAGGCTAGTTGGTCCAACCGGTCCACTGGACCAACAAGCCAGTTGGTCCACGTCACCGGTCCACTGGACCAACAGGCTAGTTGGTCCTACCGATCCATCCGACCAACAGGCATGTTGGTCCAACAGGCCAAGTTGGTCCAATCTGTCCATTGGACAAATAGGCCAGTTGGTCCAACCGGTCCACTGGACCAACAGGCCAGTTGGTCCAACCGGTCCAGTGGACCAACAGGCCAGTTGGTCCAACCAGTCCACTAGACCAACAGGCCAGTCAGTTGTCCCAACCGGTCCACTCGACCAATCGGCCAATTGGTCCAACCGGTCCACTGGACCAACAGGCCAGTTGGTCCAACCGGTCCACTGGACCAACATGCCAGTTGGTCCAACCGGTCCACTAGACCAACAGGCCAGTTGGTCCAACTGGTCCATTGGGCCAATAGGCCAGTCGGTCCATCCGGTCCATTGGACCAACAGGCCAGTTGGTCCATCCGGTCCACTGGACCAACAAACCAGTAGGACCAACCAGTCCACCGAACTAACAGGGCAGTTGGTCCAACCGGTCCATTGGACCAACAGGCCAGTAAGTCCAACCGGTCCACAGGACCAACAGGCCAGTTGGTCCAACCGGTCCACTTGACCAACAGGCCAGTTGGTCCAACCGGTCCACAGCACCAATAGGCCAGTTGGTTCAACCGGTCCACTGGACCAACAGGCCAGTTGGTCCAACCGGTTCACTAAACCAACAGGCCAATTGGTTCAATCGGTCCACCGGACCAACAGGCCTGTTGGTCCAACCGGTCCACTTGACCAACAGGCCAGTTGGTCCAACCGGTCCACTGGACCAACAGGCCAGTTGGTCCAACCGTTCCATTGGACCAACACGCCAGTTGGTCCAACCGGTCCACTGGATCAACACGCCAGTTGGTCCAACCGGTCCACTGGACCAACAGGCCAGTTGGTCCAACCGGTCCACTGGACCAACAAGCCAGTTGGTCCAACCGGTCCACTGGACCAACACGCATTGGTCCAACCAGTCCACTAGACCAACAGGCCAGTTGGTCCAACCGGTCCACTCGACCAACAGGCCAGTTAGCCCAACCCGTCCACTAGACCAATAGGCCAGTTGGTCCAACCGGTCCACTGGACCAACCTGCCAGTTCGTCCAATCGGTCCACTGGACCAACAGGCCAGTTGGTTCAACCGGTCCACTGGACCAACACGCCAGTTGGTCCAACCGGTCCACTGGACCAACAGGCCAGTTGGTCCAACCAGTCCACTAGACCAACAGGCCAGTCAGTTGTCCCAACCGGTCCACTCGACCAATCGGCCAATTGGTCCAACCGGTCCACTGGACCAACAGGCCAGTTGGTCCAACCGGTCCACTGGACCAACATGCCAGTTGGTCCAACCGGTCCACTAGACCAACAGGCCAGTTGGTCCAACTGGTCCATTGGGCCAATAGGCCAGTCGGTCCATCCGGTCCATTGGACCAACAGGCCAGTTGGTCCATCCGGTCCACTGGACCAACAAACCAGTAGGACCAACCAGTCCACCGAACTAACAGGGCAGTTGGTCCAACCGGTCCATTGGACCAACAGGCCAGTAAGTCCAACCGGTCCACAGGACCAACAGGCCAGTTGGTCCAACCGGTCCACTTGACCAACAGGCCAGTTGGTCCAACCGGTCCACAGCACCAATAGGCCAGTTGGTTCAACCGGTCCACTGGACCAACAGGCCAGTTGGTCCAACCGGTTCACTAAACCAACAGGCCAATTGGTTCAACCGGTCCACCGAACCAACAGGCCAGTTGGTCCAACCGGTCCACTTGACCAACAGGCCAGTTGGTCCAACCGGTCCACTGGACCAACAGGCCAGTTGGCCCAACCGGTCCACTGGACCAACACGCCAGTTGGTCCAACCGGTCCACTGGATCAACACGCCAGTTGGTCCAACCGGTCCACTGGACCAACAGGCCAGTTGGTCCAACCGGTCCACTGGACCAACAAGCCAGTTGGTCCAACCGGTCCACTGGACCAACACGCATTGGTCCAACCAGTCCACTAGACCAACAGGCCAGTTGGTCCAACCGGTCCACTCGACCAACAGGCCAGTTAGCCCAACCCGTCCACTAGACCAATAGGCCAGTTGGTCCAACCGGTCCACTGGACCAACCTGCCAGTTCGTCCAATCGGTCCACTGGACCAACAGGCCAGTTGGTTCAACCGGTCCACTGGACCAACACGCCAGTTGGTCCAACCGGTCCACTGGACCAACAGGCCAGTTGGTCCAACCAGTCCACTAGACCAACAGGCCAGTCAGTTGTCCCAACCGGTCCACTCGACCAATCGGCCAATTGGTCCAACCGGTCCACTGGACCAACAGGCCAGTTGGTCCAACCGGTCCACTGGACCAACATGCCAGTTGGTCCAACCGGTCCACTAGACCAACAGGCCAGTTGGTCCAACTGGTCCATTGGGCCAATAGGCCAGTCGGTCCATCCGGTCCATTGGACCAACAGGCCAGTTGGTCCATCCGGTCCACTGGACCAACAAACCAGTAGGACCAACCAGTCCACCGAACTAACAGGGCAGTTGGTCCAACCGGTCCATTGGACCAACAGGCCAGTAAGTCCAACCGGTCCACAGGACCAACAGGCCAGTTGGTCCAACCGGTCCACTTGACCAACAGGCCAGTTGGTCCAACCGGTCCACAGCACCAATAGGCCAGTTGGTTCAACCGGTCCACTGGACCAACAGGCCAGTTGGTCCAACCGGTTCACTAAACCAACAGGCCAATTGGTTCAACCGGTCCACCGAACCAACAGGCCAGTTGGTCCAACCGGTCCACTTGACCAACAGGCCAGTTGGTCCAACCGGTCCACTGGACCAACAGGCCAGTTGGCCCAACCGGTCCACTGGACCAACACGCCAGTTGGTCCAACCGGTCCACTGGATCAACACGCCAGTTGGTCCAACCGGTCCACTGGACCAACAGGCCAGTTGGTCCAACCGGTCCACTGGACCAACAAGCCAGTTGGTCCAACCGGTCCACTGGACCAACACGCATTGGTCCAACCAGTCCACTAGACCAACAGGCCAGTTGGTCCAACCGGTCCACTCGACCAACAGGCCAGTTAGCCCAACCCGTCCACTAGACCAATAGGCCAGTTGGTCCAACCGGTCCACTGGACCAACCTGCCAGTTCGTCCAATCGATCCACTGGACCAACAGGCCAGTTGGTTCAACCGGTCCACTGGACCAACACGCCAGTTGGTCCAACCGGTCCACTGGACCAACAGGCCAGTTGGTCCAACCGGTCCACTGGACCAATAGGCCAGTTGGTCCAACCAGTCCACTGGACCAACAGGCCAGTTGGTCCATCCGGTCCACTGGACCAATATGCGTTGGTTCAACCGGTTCACTGGACCAACAGGCTAGTTGGTCCAACCAGTCCACTGGACCAACAGGCCAGTTGGTCCAACTAGTCCACCGGACCAATACGCCAGATGGAACAACCGGTCCACTGGACCAACAGGCCAGTTGGTCCAACCGGTCCACTTGACCAACAGGCCAGTTGGTCCAACCGGTCCACTAGACCAACAAGCCAATTGGTCCAACCGGTCCACTGGACCAACACGCCAGTTGGTCCAACCGGTCTACTGGACCAACAGGCCAGTTGGTCCAACCGGTCCACAGGACCAACAGGCCAGTTGGTCCAACCGTTCCATTGGACCAACAGGCCAGTTGGCCCAACCGGTCCACTGGACCAACAGGCCAGTTGGTCCAACCGGTCCACTCGACCAACAGGCCAGTTGGTCCAACCAGTCCACTAGACCAACAGGCCAGTTGGTCCAACCGGTCCACTGGACCAATACGCGTTGGTTTTATCGGTTCACTGGACCAACAGGCCAGTTGGTCCAACCGGTCCACTGGACCAACACGCCTATTGGTCCAACCAGTCCACTGGACCAATACGCCAGTTGGAACAACCGGTCCACTCGACCAACAGGCCAGTTGGTCCAACCGGCCCACTGGACCAACAGGCCAGTTGGTCCAATCGGTCCACTGGACCAACAGGCTAGTTGGTCCAACCGGTCCACTGGACCAACAGGCCAGTTGGTCCAACCGGTCCACAGGACCAACAGGCCAGTTGGTCCAACCGTTCCACTGCACCAACATGTCAGTTGGTCCAACCGGTCCACTGGACCAACAGGCCAGTTGGTCCAACCGGTCCACTTGACCAACAGGCCAGTTGGTCCAATCGGTCCACTGGACCAACAGACCAGTTGGTCCAACCGGTCCACTGGACCAACAGGCCAGTTGGTCCAACCGGTCCACAGGACCAACAGGCCAGTTGGTCCAACCGTTCCATTGGACCAACATGCCAGTTGGTCCAACCGGTCCACTGGACCAACAGGCCAGTTGGTCCTACCGGTCCACTTGACCAACAGGCCAGTTGGTCCAATCGGTCCACTGGACCAACAGGCCAGTTGGTCCAACCGGTCCACTTGACCAACAAGCCAATTGGTCCAACCGGTCCACTGGACCAACACGCCAGTTGGTCCAACCGGTCCACTGGACCAACAGGCCAGTTGGTCCAACCGGTCCACAGGACCAACAGGCCAGTTGGTCCAACCGTTCCATTGGACCAACAGGCCAGTTGGTCCAACAGGTCCACTGGACCAACAGGCCAGTTGGTCCAATTGGGTGCAAATGCACATTGCACGACATCCTGCCGTCTGTTTGTACGAGTATGCGTGTGCGAATGCATTTGCGTGTGAATGGTGTGTTCGTGTGTTTGTTTGCTTTCGCAATTTTCGCTTGATGCATTTGCAGGTACTCGCGCAATGTGCGCTTCGGCACAACATTGTACGCGCTATGAACAGTGCAAGCAGAAAGGACGAGCTCGCAAAGGAACCCAAGATGGAAGCTTTGCAGTTCGGTTGAGTTGATTGCGCAGATTCAGTTCTATCCAACTCGAAATTGTACTGTTTTGTTTGGTTAACTATAGTGTAGCAGGGAAGGCACTATAGGGGTACAATTTAGGTGAAGGTTGGATGTTGTTTGTCTGTATCTGCATGCTACAAGGCCAGGGGAAACCAGCGGAACCAGCATTTGGCTGGTTGGGCAAAGACAAAACAGGTTCTGTTTTTAGAACCTGAACCTGGTTGTTGTTTTCCCAGGTTGGAAAAACAGAACCAGAGGTTGTTTACCAACCTACCACCTGCTATTTTGTCCAGCCAGGTTGGTTCTGTTGCTTGGAATTATTTGGGATCATCCCTGGTTGTTCCCAGGTTGATTCCCAAGGTCCTTGCTAGCTAGAACTATTTAATCCTTCTCTGTTTGTACCTGAATATAGTCAAATTGATTCAAGCGAATTCCTTCCTCGCTGGAATTTCGTTTCTACGCGGTTCGTTGGCGGAATGCTACCCGAGTCAACGCTAGTATGCTAGCACTCTAATGCTAGGCAAACACCGTCTGAGCCATAACTTCGTAATGGCAGAACTTTTCGCGAGGCAACTTGGCTCATTTTAAAGCTCTTGGAGCGAGCTTCGATATAGCGAATTCTCAGCTTAATCCGATCGACGGTCTGCACGGCACGCTGCGCGACGTTCAAGGTACTCTTGCTGTTTTGACTAAGTCCTTCTTGATCCCTCTCTCTACAAACTCGGACCCGAGGATAGGGGCTGGTCTTGTACCAGGCACCCAGGGACCCTTGGAGGTGACCCCGAGGAGAGGTTTTAAGTTTGATTAAGTCCTAATAGCTTGAGTTTATTAGGCCCTTACACCAACACCAATAGGTCCACTGGACCAACAGGCCAGTTGGTCCAACTGGTCCACTGGACCAACAGGCCAGTTGGTCCAACCGGTCCACTAGACCAACAGGCCAGTTGGTCCAACCGGTTTTCTCGACCAACATGCCAGTTTGCCCAACCTGTCCACTAGACCAATTGGCCAGTTGGTCCAACCGGTCCACTGGACCAACGTGAAAGTTGGTCCAGTCGGTCCACTGGACCAACAGGCCAGTTGGTCCAACCGGTCCACTGGACCAACCGGCCAGTTGGTTCAACCTGTCCACTGGACCAACACGCCAGTTGGTCCAACCGGTCCATTGCACCAACACGCCAATTTGTCCAACCAGTCCACTGGACCAGTACGCCACTTGGTCCAACCGGTCCACTGGACCAACAGGCCAGTTGGTCCAACCGGTCCACTTGACCAACAGGCCAGTTGGTCCAACCGGTCCACTAGACCAACAAGCCAGTTGGTCCAACCGGTCCACTGGATTAACAGGCCTCTTGGTTGAACCGGTCCACAGGACCAGCACGCCAGTTGGTCCTACCGGTCCACTGGACCAATACACCAGTTGGTCCAACCGGTCCACTGGACCAACAAGCCAATTGGTCCAACCGGTCCACTAGACCAACAGGCCAGTTGGTCCGACCGATCCATTGGACCAACAGGCCAGTTGGTCCAACAGGCCAAGTTGGTCCAATCTGTCCATTGGACAAATAGGCCAGTTGGTCCAACCGGTCCACTGGACCAACAGGCCAGTTGGTCCAACCAGTCCAGTGGACCAACAGGCCAGTTGGTCCAACCGGTCCACTAGACCAACAGGCCAGTTTTCCCAACCGGTCCACTCGACCAATCGGCCAATTGGTCCAACCGGTCCACTGGACCAACAGGCCAGTTGGTCCAACCGATCCAGTGAACCAACATGCCAGTTGGTCCAACCGGTCCACTAGACCAACAGGCCAGTTGGTCCAACCGGTCCATTGGGCCAATAGGCCAGTCGGTCCATCCGGTCCATTGGACCAACAGGCCAGTTGGTCCATCCGGTCCATTGGACCAACAAACTAGTTGGACCAACCAGTCCACCGAATCAACAGGGCAGTTGGTCCAACCGGTCCATTGGACCAACAGGCCAGTAAGTCCAAGCGGTCCAGTGGACCAATAAGCCAGTTGGTCCAACCGGTCCACTGGACCAACAGGCCAGTTGGTCCAACCGGTCCACTGGACCAACAGGCCAGTTGGTTCAATCGGTTCACTAGACCAACAGGCCAGTTGGTCCAACCGGTCCGCTGGACCAACAGGCCAATTGGTCCAACCGGTCCACCAGACCAACAGGCCAGTTGGTCCAACCGGTCCATTCGACCAATACGCCTGTTGGTCCAACCGGTCCACTTGACCAACAGGCCAGTTGGTCCAACCGGTCCACTAGACCAACAGGCCAGTTGGTCCAACCGGTCCATTGGGCGAATAGGCCAGTCGGTCCATCCGGTCCATTGGACCAACAGGCCAGTTGGTCCATCCGGTCCATTGGACCAACAAACCAGTTGGACCAACCAGTCCACCGAACCAACAGGGCAGTTGGTCCAACCGGTCCATTGGACCAACAGGCCAGTAAGTCCAACCGGTCCACTGGACCAACAAGCCAGTTGGTCCAACCGGTCCACTGGACCAACAGGCCAGTTGGTCCAACCGGTCCACTGGACCAACAGGCCAGTTGGTTCAACCGGTCCACTGGACCAACAGGCCAGTTAGTCCAACCGGTCCACTAGACCAACAGGCCAATTGGTCCAACCGGTCCACTGGACCAACATGCCAGTTGGTCCAACCGGTCCATTCGACCAACAGGCCAGTTGGTCCAACCAGTCCACTGGACCAACAGGCCAGTTGGTCCAACCGGTCCACTGGACCAACACGCTAGTTGGTCCAACCGGTCCACTGGACCAACAGGCTAGTTGGTCCAACCGGCCCACAGGACCAACACGCCAGTTGGTCCAACCGGTCCACTGGACCAACAGGCCAGTTGGTCCAACCAGTCCACTGGACCAACAGGCGAGTTGGTCCAACCGGTCCACTGGACCAACAGGCCAGTTGGTCAAACCGGTTCACAGGACCAACACGCCAGTTGGTCCAACCGGTCCACTGGACCAACCGGCCAGTTGGTCCAACCGGTCCACTAGACCAACAGGCCAGTTGGTCCAACCGGTCCACTGGACCAACACGCCAGTTGGTCCAACCGGTCCACTGGACCAACAGGCCAGTTGGTCCAACCGGTCCACAGGACCAACAGGCCAGTTGGTCCAACCGGTCCACTGGACCAACACGCCAGTTGGTCCAACCGGTCCACTGAACCAACAGGCCAGTTGGTCCAACCGGTCCACTCGACCAACAGGCCAGTTAGCCCAACCCGTCCACTAGACCAAAAGGCCAGTTGGTCCAACCAGTCCACTGGACCAACATGCCAGTTGGTCCAATCGGTCCACTGGACCAACAGGCCAGTTGGCCCAACCGGTCCACTGGACAAACAGGCCAGTTGGCCCAACCGGTCCACTGGACCAACAGGCCAGTTGGTCCAACCGGTCCATTGGACCAACAGGCCAGTTGGCCCAACCGGTCCACTGGACAAACAGGCCAGTTGGTCCAACCGGTCGACTAGACCAACAGGCCAATTGGTCCAACCAGTCCACCGAACCAACAGGGCAGTAGGTCCAACCAGTCCATTCGACCAACAGGCCTGTTGGTCCAATAGGCCAAGTTGGTCCATCTGTCCATTGTACAAATAGGCCAGTTTGTCCAACCGGTCCACTGGACCAACATGTTATAGTCACAGTAGGCTTCAATGTGCCTAAAACGAAAGATAGAGTGCGTAGACAGATTTCTGCACAGTGGATTCAAACGTTCATAGAGATCTGGTCATAGCTCTAAATGACCTCATTCAACTTGGATCTGGAGCGTCTTAACTGTTGGGTGCAAATTTACATTGCACGACATCCTGCCGTCTGTTTGTACGAGTATGCGTGTGCGAATGCATTTGCGTGTGAATGGTGTGTTCGTGTGTTTGTTTGCTTTCGCATTTTTCGCTTGATGCATTTGCAGGTACTCGCGCAATGTGCGCTTCGGCACAACATTGTACGCGCTATGAACAGTGCAAGCAGAAAGGACGAGCTCGCAAAGGAACCCAAGATGGAAGCTTTGCAGTTCGGTTGAGTTGATTGCGCAGATTCAGTTCTATCCAACTCGAAATTGTACTGTTTTGTTTGGTTAACTATAGTGTAGCAGGGAAGGCACTATAGGGGTACAATTTAGGTGAAGGTTGGATGTTGTTTGTCTGTATCTGCATGCTACAAGGCCAGGGGAAACCAGCGGAACCAGCATTTGGCTGGTTGGGCAAAGACAAAACAGGTTCTGTTTTTAGAACCTGAACCTGGTTGTTGTTTTCCCAGGTTGGAAAAACAGAACCAGAGGTTGTTTACCAACCTACCACCTGCTATTTTGTCCAGCCAGGTTGGTTCTGTTGCTTGGAATTATTTGGGATCATCCCTGGTTGTTCCCAGGTTGATTCACAAGGTCCTTGCTAGCTAGAACTATTTAATCCTTCTTTGTTTGTACCTGAATATAGTCAATTGATTCATGCGAATTCCTTCCTCGCTGGAATTTCGTTTCTACGCGGTTCGTTGGCGGAATGCTACCCGAGTCAACGCTAGTACGCTAGCACTCTAATGCTAGGCAAACACCGTCTGAGCCATAACTTCGTAATGGCAGAACTTTTTGCGAGGCAACTTGGCTCATTTTAAAGCTCTTGGAGCGAGCTTCGATATAGCGAATTCTCAGCTTAATCCGATCAACGGTCTGCACAGCACGCTGCGCGACGTTCAAGGTACTCTTGCTGTTTTGACTAAGTCCTTCTTGATCCCTCTCTCTACAAACTCGGACCCGAGGATAGGGGCTGGTCTTGTACCAGGCACCCAGGGACCCTTGGAGGTGACCCCGAGGAGAGGTTTTAAGTTTGATTAAGTCCTAATAGCTTGAGTTTATTAGGCCCTTACACCAACAAGCTGGTATCAGAGCCGCGTTATAGTGATCCTCGTTATAGGTAGCTATGGCGGGCAACACCTCGGCGGGAGCTGGTGAATCTTCAGCCCAAGATCGTAGCGGCAGCCAAGATTCTGGTCTTTCAGCGCCAAGGGGAGCGCGAACAAACCAGGGCTCGCTTGTCAAGGAGGTGCTGAAGAATTTCACCGTCGAGAAGTTCAATGGTGAGGGCTATGATGATTGGGCCTGGAAAATGCAATTATATTTCCGTCAGATCGGTTTGCTGAAACTAATGATTGGGGAGGAGCCTAGACCGAGTGACCCCACGCTGCAGGAAGATTGGGACGAGCGCTCCTCGGCTGGCTACTATTTGATGTCGCAGAGTTTGGAGCTGAACCAGCGTCACCACGTCATGCACCTGCTGCCGGAGGTTGAATGCGGTCCGAAGGCGTGGACCGTGTTGAAGGAGCTGCACGCCCCGACCTCCGTTGTCGCAACATTGATGCTGGAGAGGGAGCTGTCCGCGTTGCGCCTGAGCGAGGGAGAGCCGGTGCAACCAGTCCTGGACAAGATGCGCGACCTCTACGCGAAGTTGGCGACCGCGGGAATCACCTACCCGGAGCAGACCAAGTGCTTGAAGATGCTCTCGCTGCTGCCAGAATCGTGGCTTCAATTTACGAGCGGATTGAGCCTGCCGCAGAACCAGAGCTTGTGGACGCTCGAGTGGGTGCGGACGAAGATTCTGGAGGAGGACTTCCGTCGCCGCCAACTGAGGGGTGGAGACGACGGCAGCAGCGGCTACGGGATGCAAGGGAGCCGACGTGGCAGAGGACGTGGCTTCGGTGGTGCTGGACGCGGTGCAAAGAAAGACGACGACTCCAACGACCAACAAGGAGGTACCGGTTGGGGTCGCGGTGCGAAATCCAGCAAGGAGACGCCTCTGCCAAAGTTGGAGCAGAGCTGCACCCCCTAGACTATTGGGTGTTGGACACAGGCGCTGCTTGGACGATGACGCCGCGCAAGGACCTGCTGGACGAAGTACGAGCTGCACCGATCAATGAAGTGTGCTCCGCCTCTGGACACATGTTGAAGGTGGCTGGTGCGGGACGAGCTGCGTTTAAGGGAGCGGATGGCAAGCCGGTGGTGCTGCACGACGTTCTCTTCGTCCCCGACCTGAAGGCCAACCTTATCTCCCTCCGTAAGCTTGGCAAGGCTGGGGTGAACACCAACACGGATGGGGCACGCACTTATAAGGGGAAGCTGGGCAATCGGGTGCTTTGGGATCTGCACGAGAGCAAGGACGTGTACAGATCTATGTGGCAGCTGCCGGCCCTGGCGTGGCATGGTGGGGGGCAGGCTGGAGAGGGGTCTGCATCCCAGGGGGAGTGCAATGCCGTTGGAGGGGTTGGTGTGAAAGTGTCGGCCAGATCTGGGGAGACAGATTGGGCAACGGCACACCGGCGCTTAGGGCATGTGGCAATGCCTTTGCTGAAGCAGCTGGAGAAGGATGGAGCCGTTAAGGGTCTGAAGCTGAACGGACAGCCACCCGATGACAACTGTGAAATCTGTTTGCTTTCAAAGTTCACCCGTTTCCCTTTCCATAGTGTGGCTGGCAGGAGCAAGAAGCCTTTGGAGCTGGTCCACATGGACTTGGTGGGGCCGCTGCCAGTGCAAGGGCACAAGGGGGAGCGGTATTTTCTTACAATTGTGGATGACTGGAGCAGGCTGATGTGGGCGTATCCGCTGAAGCAGAAGGACCACGCCGCCTCCACGATACGGGACGATTGGCTGCCATTCGTGGAGAAGCAGGCGGAGTGTGTAGTGAAGCGGATTAGGACAGACCGGGGTGGTGAGTTCCTTGGAGCTGAAATGACGGCCTGGCTCAAGAAGCAGGGCATCCAGAGAGAGCTGACCACGGCTTATACCCCACAGTCAAATGGTGTAGCAGAACGGGCAAACCGGACCATTCTGGAGACAGCTAGGGCGCTGCTCATAGAATCTGGGCTGAGCAATTCTATGTGGCCTCATGCTGTCCGGCACGCCACTGTCGCTAGGAACAGGGTGCTCACCAAGGTTGGGGATGACTCGTGGGTGCCGTTGGAGAGGTGGCTTGGGAGGAAGCCGCCGGTGGACATGCTGAGGGTGTTCGGTTGCATGGCAGTCGCCCACGTCCCCAAGACCTACCGCAGTAAGTTGGGGGCGAGTGCAATCTGGTGTGTGCATTTGGGGCTGGCTGCTGAGAGCAAGGGATGGCTGCTGTGGGAACCATCCAAGGGTGTGTTGTTTGACAGCAGGGATGTGAAATTCATTGAGGGCATGATGTATGGGAGCTGGGAGAAACAGCCGGAGGCAAGGGTGTCCCAGCAGATGGAGCAGATCACCATGCAGCTGGACCTGACTCCTAGTGTGTGGGAGGAGGGAGAGGAGGCAGCTGCTGGAAATGGTGATGGAGAGAAGGTACAGGAGGCATCTGCTGGTGGAGAAAATGGTGTGGAAACTGGCGGCAGCACTAGTGGAGCTGCTGGACCCGAGGGAGGAGAGAAGCAGCAGGGAAAAACTAAGAAGCCGAAGGGTGTCGTTATGAAGGGATGGGAGACACCCGTCTCCAGGCCAGGACGTACCCGTATGGCTACTAAGAAGCTGACTGCAGGAACTGATGCAGCAGAGCAGCAGCTAGGGACCGAAGAGGCATTGCTGATTCTACCTCATGGCTATGACCCGGATGAGGAGGATGAGCCTGCGTACTGTTTTCTTGCCCCTGCACCAGAGGAACCAGCTAGCATGGAAGAGGCATTAGCTGGACCAGATAGGGACAAGTGGCTGGCTTCTAGGGATGCTGAGTACCAGAGTCTGCTGGAGAATAGGACATGGGATCTGGTGGTGCTGCCTGATGGGAAGAAAGCGATACAATGCAAGTGGGTGCTGAGGATCAAGACCGATGACAAGGGGCAGGTCACCATCTACAAGAGTAGGCTGGTGGCGAAGGGGTTTATGCAGAAGGAGAAGCAGGACTTCAACGAGATCTTTGCTCCCACTGCCAAACCCCCTACCCTCCGTGTCTTGTTGGCAGATGCAGCTGTTAGTGGGAAATTCATCATTCAGATGGATATTTCAACGGCATTCCTGAATGGGATTTTAGAGGAGGATGTGTACATGACGCAGCCGCCTGGGTATGAGGATGGTACGGGCAGGGTGTGCAAGCTCAACAAGTCCATCTACGGCTTGAAGCAGGCGCCACGCTGCTGGTACCAGAAGTTGGCAGCTGTTTTAGAGGAGATGGGATTCAGGACCAGCAGCTGTGATGAGAGCCTCTTTCTCAAGGGCGAGGGGGAGAAGCTGGTGCTGTTTCTGGTCTATGTGGACGACATTCTTCTCTTCAGCAGCAGCATGAAGGAGATCCAGAAAGTGCAGCAGCAACTGATGAAAAACTTCAAGTGCAAGAACCTTGGGGAGGTAAAGTACTACCTCGGGATGCACGTGGAGAGGGATCCTGATCACAGGTGGTTGAAGCTGCACCAGGAGAAGTTCATCAAGGAGCTGGGGGAGAAGTATGGGATTGAGAATGAGCGCAAGGTTGCAACTCCCCTGCCAGCAGAATTCAAGCTTGTGAAGGCTGCAGAGGATGAAGGGGTTGAAGCTGAAGAGCAGCAGCAATTTCAGTCCTTGGTGGGCAGCCTCTTGTACGCAGCAGTTCACACGAGGCCCGACATCTCTTTCTCGGTTGGGCAGCTGGCTAGGGTGGTGCAGAATCCATCAGAGGAGCAGGTGGATGCAGCTGAGCGTGTGGTGAAGTACCTGAACTCTCACCCAAGCATTGGAGTTCAATACTCCGCATCTGCACAGGTGAAGCAGAAAGGGGTGGAGGTGCTGAAAGAGAAGGGGGAGAGGCTTGGAGAAGGCAAGCTATTTCTCACTTGCTTTACCGATGCTACATGGGCTTCTGAGAAGGAGGATTCCTCATCTGTGGGAGGATACATCTGCGTAGTTGGGGGAGGACCTGTTAGTTGGAGGTCCAAGAAGCAGACGGAGACGGCACTCTCTTCCGTAGAATCAGAGTACATGGCGATGTTCCATGGGGTGAAGGAGGTGATTTGGCTGAGGAGGCTGTTAGAGGAGATTGGCCAGGAGCAGAAAGTTGCTACGCCGCTGTTTTGTGATAGCAAGGGGGCTCTTGGGATGGCCAAGAACGCTGTGCTTCATGGCCTGAACAAGCACATGCGTATCAAGTGGCACTGGCTGCGTAAGGAGGTGAAGAGGGGGACGGTGCATCCGATCTACATCAAGACTCACCAGCAGCCAGCAGACTTTCTCACCAAGAGGCTTGCGGATGAGCCTCATTGGCGTTGTGTGCGCATGAGTGGAATGAGCATGAACTAGCATGGAATGACGGGGATGCAGCCGGCAGGCTGAGGGGGAGTGTGTTGGGTGCAAATGCACATTGCACGACATCCTGCCGTCTGTTTGTACGAGTATGCGTGTGCGAATGCATTTGCGTGTGAATGGTGTGTTCGTGTGTTTGTTTGCTTTCGCATTTTTCGCTTGATGCATTTGCAGGTACTCGCGCAATGTGCGCTTCGGCACAACATTGTACGCGCTATGAACAGTGCAAGCAGAAAGGACGAGCTCGCAAAGGAACCCAAGATGGAAGCTTTGCAGTTCGGTTGAGTTGATTGCGCAGATTCAGTTCTATCCAACTCGAAATTGTACTGTTTTGTTTGGTTAACTATAGTGTAGCAGGGAAGGCACTATAGGGGTACAATTTAGGTGAAGGTTGGATGTTGTTTGTCTGTATCTGCATGCTACAAGGCCAGGGGAAACCAGCGGAACCAGCATTTGGCTGGTTGGGCAAAGACAAAACAGGTTCTGTTTTTAGAACCTGAACCTAGTTGTTGTTTTCCCAGGTTGGAAAAACAGAACCAGAGGTTGTTTACCAACCTACCACCTGCTATTTTGTCCAGCCTGGTTGGTTCTGTTGCTTGGAATTATTTGGGATCATCCCTGGTTGTTCCCAGGTTGATTCCCAAGGTCCTTGCTAGCTAGAACTATTTAATCCTTCTCTGTTTGTACCTGAATATAGTCAAATTGATTCATGTGAATTCCTTCCTCGCTGGAATTTCGTTTCTACGCGGTTCGTTGGCGGAATGCTACCCGAGTCAACGCTAGTACGCTAGCACTCTAATGCTAGGCAAACACCGTCTGAGCCATAACTTCGTAATGGCAGAACTTTTTGCGAGGCAACTTGGCTCATTTTAAAGCTCTTGGAGCGAGCTTCGATATAGCGAATTCTCAGCTTAATCCGATCAACGGTCTGCACGGCACGCTGCGCGACGTTCAAGGTACTCTTGCTGTTTTGACTAAGTCCTTCTTGATCCCTCTCTCTACAAACTCGGACCCGAGGATAGGGGCTGGTCTTGTACCAGGCACCCAGGGACCCTTGGAGGTGACCCCGAGGAGAGGTTTTAAGTTTGATTAAGTCCTAATAGCTTGAGTTTATTAGGCCCTTACACCAACATTAACGTCGCCTACAATAGGCAATTTAGATCGCACGATTTTATTAAGAATTGATGACACAGCGTCGGTTTGAACGAACGGCACTATGGCAGCAACATAGTCTTAGGAGACACAATTACGAACAGCTAGAAAAAAGTGACGAGTTGGGAAGAACTCCCAGCTCCTACAAACCCCAAGAGCCGAGGTACAGTGATGTGGAACAGTGCCACACTGTCCCCAACCAAGAAGGGTCTCGAAACTACCCTCCACAAGGGCCTACACCCATGGAAATGTTACACTACACATTGTAATGTAACTATCTTCAACATCTTGAGGTGTAGCCTTTTGGCGAGCTTCGAAATCACTTGAAGCTTGCAACCAAGGCTCGGGTTCTTCATCACAAACTCATCCTTGAGTTCTTGATGGGTCTGCTGCACACATCTGCGACACGCCGAACGTTCGACAAGCGACAAAATAGAAACCGTGCACGACAAAATAGAAACCGCGCGGGACACACAAAATGACCGCGTTACACGCGACTAGCGATAATTCGCTATTGACTTGACACACACACTCGACATCATGACCCATCATTCACACACCATTATAAGCATGAAATATATATTTATTTCATGCACTCATACCACTCCATGCACACACGCATGCATGCACACGCACACGGACAACAAGCCGAGTGCAAACCGTAGGGTTGCACCAACAAACTCCCCCTCGGATTGTTGGCCTTAGGATCTTGCTCTCTCAGTTCAGAGCCATCCCAGCCAGCTTGCAACACTTCCAATGCTGCTGCTCCACCAGCCTCTTGGTCATCATGTCAGCTGGCTGCCCCGTCGTCTTCACATAACGCAGTTCAACTTCACCCGCGGCCACCATGCTCCTCGTCCAATGCCATTTCACCCTCATGTGCTTTGTCAGGCCATGCAACACGGGGTTCTTGGCTAGAGCAATGGCTCCCTGGCTGTCACAGTAGAGAGGGGTAGGTCCTTGCTGCTCCTCCCCCAATTCAGCCAACAAACGCCGCTGCCACACAATCTCCCGTACGGCACGGAAGAGTGCCATGTACTCGGACTCCACCGAGCTCAAAGCTTGGTCAACCTGCTTCTTGCTCTCCCAAAAAGTTGGACCTCTACCAACACAGCAAATGAACCCTCCAACACTTGTCATGTCCTCTGGTTCAGAAGCATAGGAGGCATCCGAGAATGCGGTGAGGAACAAACGCCCGGGTTCCACACCATCCGCGCCCTTTTGGCGCCTTTGTGCCGCCGCCGAGTATTGCAGCCCAACGGTCGGTGTTTGGCCAAGATACTTGGCCACCCTCATTCCAGCTGCTACCTGCTCCTCATTAGGGCATTGCACAACCCTTGCCAGCTGCCCGGTAGCAAACGTGACATTCGGTCGTGTGTTGACTGCCGCGTACATGAGGCTGCCCACCAATGAGTGAAAACGGCGCCTCTCCTCTTCACCCACGCTCTCCTCCTCTGGTCCCTTCACACACTTGAACCCAGAGGGAAAGGGTGTAGCCACATGGCCTTCATTCTGCCCAAACTTGGCAGCCAAGGCCTCCAGGTACTTGCGTTGGTGCACCCGCATGCACCGCTTCTCCACGTCGCGCTCGATGTGAAGCCCGAGGTAGAAATTCACGTCACCAAGGGACTCGCACTTGAACTTGTCTTGAATCTTCAGCATCACCTCCTTCACAAGGTCAGAGGAGGGTGAGAAGATCAGGATGTCATCCACGTACACCACCATGAAGCTCCTCTGCTCCCCCTCGCCAAGCATGAACAAGGAGTGATCGGCCGTTGAGGGAGTGAAGCCGATCTCCTCCAACACTTCACGCAGCTTCATTTACCATTGCCTAGGGGCCCGCTTCAGCCCATAGAGGTCCTTCTTCAGCTTCCACACTCTGCCACTACCATCATCAAACCCCTTCGAATGCGCCATGAAAATCTCCTCCACAAGGATTCCGTTGAGGAACGCCGTAACGATGTCTAGCTGCTTCACCACCCAACCTTTGATCGCGGCTCCCGCGAGTAGGGTTCGCAGCGTCGTCGGCTTCACCACAGGAGCAAACAGCTCATTGAAGTCCACCTTGTCCTTCTGCTGGTACCCCTTGGCCACCAGCCTAGACTTGTAACGCTCGATCTTGCCGTCGGCATCCGACTTGATTTTGAAGAGCCACTTGGACGTTATCGCCGTACGCCCCTCCGGTAGCTCCACCAATTCGAACGTGTCGTTCTCCTCGATGCTCTTCAGCTCACTCTCCATTGCCTTCTTCCACTCCTCAGCATCATCACTCTCCAAGGCCTCCTTGAGAGTTGCTGGTTCTCCCGGCATCTCCACCGGAGAGAAGAACGCGAAGGCACATTCATCGTAATCACTCTCCTCGTCGTCTCCGACCATCATTGCCGCTCCGCTAGGGCCGTCTTGCCCTGCTTCCCCGGCGCATCATAGGTCAGCCTATTGGGGGCTTGAACTTTCCTCTTGACCCTTCCTTCCTCCTCAGCTGCAGGGACTTGAAGGCCTTGGCGTTGCTGCGGTGTCGCTTGGTTCCGTGGAGCACTCGTAGTGCGGGTAGGAAGTGTCGGTGCACGCTCGCTCACTTGCTGCACCTCCTCCTCTTCTTCCTCTGCATCCTTGGCCTCCTCTCCCCCATTCACAAGGGAAGATTGCCTTGTGGTGGTGCTGCCGCTGCTCAGCTCCAAAGGCAGCTCCACGTGCTCCAACCCGGAACTCTTCACCTCTCCAAACCGCACGCCTATCTTCGCCTCATTCTCCGCCTTCCAATCCTTGTACATGAAGTTTTCCATGAACTTGCAGTCCCTGCTCACCAAGGTTTTCTTGGTGAATGGGTCCCAAAGAAGCCACCCTTTGCTGTTTTGAGCCATGCCCAAGTGCACGGCCCACACCGCCTTGGCACCAAGCTTGTTGTGCCGTAGATGCTTAGGCACGAGTGCCATACACATGCACCCGAACACCTGAAGCATATCCACCTTTGGCTTCCTTCCAAGCCACTTCACATAGGGCACCCACTTGTCTGCTCCCACATGAGTCAAAAGTCTCTTCTTGGCCACACACGCACTCCGCACCGCATCAGGCCAGAAATAGTCGGGTAGCCCGACTTCAATGAGCAACCCGCGTGCCGCCTCCGTGATTGTCTGGTTCGCTCGCTCGGCGATGCCGTTCATTGCAGGGGAGTATGGCATGGTGAGGGAGTGCCGAATACCATTCTTCTTCAGCCACAACCCAAACTCCTTGCTCAGGAACTCTCCCCCTCGATCGGTGCGGATCGACTTGACTAGACGGTCTTGTGGCCGCTCCACCATCGGGAACCAATCCGTCTTCAACGTTTCAGCCACGTCGCTCTTCTTGGCCAGCACGTACACCCAAGTCATGCGGGTGTAAACGTCCACTATGGTGAGGAAATATTCAGCTCCAGCAGCTCCAAGCTTCAGGGGGCCCACCACGTCCATCACCACCTCGTCAAGTGGTGCCTTAGCCGTCGTCTCCGAGCTCGAGAACGGAAGCCGCCTGAACTTGGCTTCCATGCACGTCGGGCAGCCAAGCACCTCATCGGGCTCCCCCTTCACACGTATGCCAGCAACCATCTGGTTCTTCACTAGCTGCTGCAAGATGGGTAGGGCCACATGCCCCATTCGCCGATGCAATGTCAACCAATCAAACTCCCTCGTAGCCGAAGTCGGATTGGAGAATGCCGCACTCGCAATAGCGCCCCACATGCTCTCTCCGTTGTCCTTCTCCGCTGCTGCCTCGGGGTTCTCCTCACCCTTGTGCTGCTCCTTGGCTGCTGCACCACTCTCCTTAGGGTCACCGAGCTTGCTGGTCACTCCAGGTTTGCTCTTCTTGGACTCCTCCTTAGCGCGACCGTCTGCGCTATCGCCGCTACCAACCGCGTCACCCTTGGTGCTGACGCTTGCTGCCACTTGCCTCTCCTTAGGCATGGGGACCACAGGGATCTGCCACATCTCATTGTAGACGTCCCTATCCTCATGAAGGTCCCAAAGAATCCGGTCGCCAATCCTTGCGGTGTAGGTCTTGGCTCCCTTCGAGTTCGTGTCCATGCCGGCCTTTGCCAACCGCCGCACGGAAATCAGGTTTGCAGCAAGGCTGGGCACCCAAAGCACGTTCTTGAGGCCCACCATCTTTCCATCAGCACCCTTGAACATGGCCTTGCCCATGCCTTTCACCTCCGCTCGCTGCCCCAAAGCCGATGTGACGTGCTTCACCGGTGACGGCTCGAGTTCGGTGAGCAAGTCGGGGCGAGGTGTCATGCTATAGGTAGCGCCACTATCGATCACCCAAAAGTCCAGGGGGTGTAGGGTCACCTTCCCCACAGCTGCTGGCTCCTCAAGGTCTTCATCCTTCTCTGGACCAGCTGGTACTTGCGTTGAGACGAAGTAGAATAGACCCGGGTACCGATCGTCCTTCGAGTCCTTGTCGTTATCTTCGTTCTTCATGTTCGCGGCTCCACCTCCGCGACCACCACGGCCTCCTCTCCCTCCTCCTGCTCCTCTACCCTCTTGGCCTTGAGCAGGGGTCCATCCTTCAGGGAGCTTGTAGCAATCGCGCCACATGTGTCCGGTCTTGTGGCAATAATGACATTCGCCGTCGAATCGTCCGCGACCGCGCCCGTAGCTCTTGTCGTCGCTGCCGTATCCGCCACTTCCGCGGCCTCCGCCGAAGTTGCTGCCACCAAATCTTCCTCCCCCTCGTCCTCTGCCTCTTCCTCGGCCATATCCACGGCCGACACTTGCTGCCCCAGCGCCATCCGCACTCGCCAACTCACGGCGGCGGAAGTCCTCTTGTAGGATCGCGCGCTTCACGTCTTCAAGCGAGAGACGGGGCAGATCACGGTTGAGGTTAATGATGAGCGAGGACCACGACTCTGGGAGTAAGGCCAGCAACTTGGTCTTCTTTTGGAGCTCACTGTAGTTGAGATCCGCTCCCTCAAGCCGCGTCAACAAGTCGAAGAATTTCTGCACCCCTTCTTCCACGGGTTCATCTTCTTCAATTCATAACGTCGCCATTTGCCGTTCCAACACCACAGCTACCACCGCTGTTGCAGGAGCGTATACACCCTTGAGTGCAGCCCATGCCTTTGGTCCCTTCTCTGGTTCACGCTGGAATGGCTTGATGTGACGGATCTGGTTGCTCCCCAACGCTTGCCCAAGTAGGAGATAGCCTTGTGCGCTCTTCCGCACCCACGAGCTCTTCTCCGGGTCGTTCTCGGGACGCTTCTCCATTCCTTCCATCACCTCCAGCAGATCATAGTGGTCAAACACATTCTCCATTCTGAAGGACCATTCAGCAAAGTTGTCACCATTGAAATTGTCAAGCTTGAACACTCTTGGTTCATCCCTAGAAGGTCCAAGAGTAGGTTGCACGGGCGCCACGGCTGAATCACGGGCTTGGCCTTGTGCTTGGGCTTCTCCATTGCCTCCAGCACCTCTGCCACCCCTCTCTTCAGGTCCAGCCATCGTCGTAGCTGCTCCAAGGCGCTCTGATACCACTTGTTATAGTCACAGTAGGCTTCAATGTGCCTAAAACGAAAGATAGAGTGCGCAGTCAGATTTCTGCACAGCAGCTTCAAACGTTCATAGCGATCTGGTCACAGCTTCAAATGACCTCATTCAACTTGGATCTGAAGCGTCTTAACGTCGCCTACAATAGGCAATTTAGATCGCACGATTTCATCAAGAATTGACGACACAGCGTCGGTTTGAACGAACGGCACTATGGCAGCAACATAGTCTTAGGAGACACAATTACGAATAGCTCCTACAAAACCCAAGAGCCGAGGTACAGTGATGTGGAACAGTGCCACACTGTCCCCAACCAAGAAGGGTCTCGAAACTACCCTTCACAAGGGCCTACACCCATGGAAATGTTACACTACACATTGTAATGTAACTATCTTCAACATCTTGAGGTGTACCCTTTGGCGAGCTTCGAAATTACTTGAAACTTGCAACCAAGGCTCGGGTTCTTCATCACAAACTCATCCTTGAGTTCTTGATGGGTCTGCTGCACACACCTGCGAGACGAACGTTCGGCAAACGACAAAATAGAAACCGTGCACGACAAAATAGAAACCGCGCGGGACACACAAAATGACCGCGTTACACGCGACTAGCGATAATTCGCTATTGACTTGACACACACACTCGACATCATGATCCATCAGTCACACACCATTATAAGCATGAAATATATATTTATTTCATGCACTCATATCACTCCATGGACACACGCATGCATGCACACGTACACGGACAACAAGCCGAGTGCAAACCGTAGGGTTGCACCAACACAACAGGCCAGTTGGTCCAACCCGTCCATTGGACCAACAGGCCAGTTGGCCCAACCGGTCCACTCGACCAAGAGGCCAGTTGGTCCAACCCGACCTTTGAACCAACAAGCCAGTTGGTTAAACCGGTGCACTGGACATACAGGCCAGTTGGTCCAACTGGTCCACTGGACCAACAGGCCAGTTGGCCCAACCCGTCGACTCGACCAAGAGGCCAGTTGGTCCAACCGGTCCTTTGGACCAACAAGCCAGTTGGTCCAACCGGTCCATTGGACCAAAAGGCCAGTTGGTCCAATCGGTCCACTGGACCAACAGGCCAGTTGGTCCAATCAGTCAACTGGACCAACAGGCCAGTTGGTCCAACCGGTCCACTAGACCAACAGGCCAGTTGGTCCAACCTGTCCGCAGGACCAACAGGCCAATAGGTCCAACCGGTCCATTCGGCCAACAGACCTCTTGGTCCGACAGGCCAAGTTGGTCCTATCTGTCCATTCGACAAATTGGGCAAGTTTGTCCAACCGGTCCACTGGACCAACAGGCCAGTGTCTTACCGGTTCACTGGACCAACAGGCAAGTTGGTCCAACCGGTCCACTAGACCAACAGGCCAGTTGGTCCAACCGGTCCACTCGACCAACAGGCCAGTTGGTCCAACCCGTCCACTAGACCAATTGGCCAGTTGGTCCAACCGGTCCACTGTGTCAACGGGAGTTGTGTGTTGGCCCCGTCCTCGCTTGGGCGGAGCCGATTTCGTGGTTGGGTGTAGGGGTGCAGCCGACCTGCAGCAGTGGGCGAGCTGGTCGACGAGGAAGTCGACCTGCACGGGTGCCACTGCATGGGCGCCGACTTCAGGAAGGTCGACCTGGGAAGTCGACCTGCGGAGGGCGTCGACTTGGTGACGCCAACTTGGGGTAGCCGACTTGGGTGGTCGGCTGACAGAACTTCTGGTCGACCTGGTTGGTCGACCAGGCCTTCTGGTCGACCTGGTTGGTCGACCAGACCTTCTGGTCGACCTGGTAAGTCGACCAAGCCTTATGGTTGACCTGGTTGGTCGACCAGACCTTCTGGTCGACCTGGTAAGTCGACCAAGCCTTCTGGTCGACCTGGTTGGTTGACCAGACCTTCCAATCGACCTGGTAAGTCGACCAGGCCTTCTGGTCGACCTGGTTGGTCGACCAAACATTCTTGTCGACCTGGTAAGTCGACCAGGCCTTCTGGTCGACCTGGTTGGTCGACCAGACCTTCTGGTCGACCTGGTAAGTCGACCAGGCCTTCTGGTCGACCTGGTTGGTCGACCAGACCTTCTGGTCGACCTGGTAAGTCGACCAGGCCTTCTGGTCGACCTGGTTGGTCGACCAGACCTTCTGGTCGACCTGGTAAGTCGACCAGGCCTTCTGGTCGACCTGGTTGGTCGACCAGACCTTCTGGTCGACCTGGTAAGTCGACCAGGCCTTCTGGTCGACCTGGTTGGTCGACCAGACCTTCTGGTCGACCTGGTAAGTCGACCAGGCCTTCTGGTCGACCTGGTTGGTCGACCAGACCTTCTGGTCGACCTGGTAAGTCGACCAAGCCTTCTGGTCGACCTGGTTGGTCGACCAGACCTTCTGGTCGACCTGGTAAGTCGACCAGGCCTTCTGGTCGACCTGGTTGGTCGACCAAACATTCCGGTTGACCTGGTAAGTCGACCAGGCCTTCTGGTCGACCTGGTTGGTCGACCAGACCTTCTGGTCGACCTGGTAAGTCGACCAGGCCTTCTGGTCGACCTGGTAAGTCGACCAGGCCTTCTGGTCGACCTGGTTGGTCGACCAGACCTTCTGGTCGACCTGGTAAGTCGACCAGGCCTTCTGGTCGACCTGGTTGGTCGACCAGACCTTCTGGTCGACCTGGTAAGTCGACCAGGCCTTCTGGTCGACCTGGTTGGTCGACCAGGCCTTCTGGTCGACCTGGTAAGTCGACCAGGCCTTCTGGTCGACTTGGTTGGTAAACCAGGCCTTCTGGTCGACTTGGTGGTTGGTCGACCGAACATAGTGGTCGACCTGGGGAGGTCGACTGGAGGTGGTCGTCGACTTGGGAGGTCGACCGGCACATACAGGAGCAGCTGGTCGACGTGGTTGCCCGGTCGACCAGGTTATCTGGGTGACGAGGTTCTGCGAAGGCACGCGACGGTCGCTCAGGCGATGTTGGCGAGGACGATCTCGGTGGTGGTATCCCGAGGTCGACGTGGCTGATCAGAATCAGTCGTCAGCACGAAGTTGACTTGGTGTGTGCGCTGTGCAGGTGACGAGGCACTACACGCCAATCATCTGCGAGCACCTGCGAAGCGGGTGCGCTGCTGTCCTGCGGGAGCAGCGTTGGCACGCCGTCAACCTGCGATGCTGGCACGCCGTCGACTTGCAGCACTGGCAAGCCGCGCCTCTGCACTGCTGGAGCGCGGTCGACCAAGTCGTGCTGGCGCGCGGTCGACCGTGCTGCGCTGGCAGTAGACTTGCTTGCATGCTAGCTCTGATGTAGTCTAGTCTTGCCAACTTCGTTGTACCATTGTTGTAAACCTTTCCTAGTGAAACTCTTGCCAATTCTCCCTGTGAACTAGCAAGAAACGACTAAGATCACACGGGCACTTGGAAACGACTAAGGAACAAGTGAACGCAGAGATCACACGAGCACCTGTGCCTAGCCCGTAGTCTAGCTCCCGTTGTAGTACATATCTCCGCACACTGGACCAACATGCTAGTTGGTCCAACCGGTCCACTAGACCAACAGGCCAGTTGGTCCAACCGGTCCACTCGACCAACAGGCCAGTTGGTCCAACCAGTCCACTGGACCAACAGGCCAGTTGGTCCAACCGGTCCACTAGACCAACAGGCCAGTTGGTCCAACCGATCCACTGGACCAACAGGCCAGTTGGTCCAACCGGTCCACTAGACCAACAGGCTGATTGGTCCAACAGGCCAAGTTGGTCCAATCTGTCCATTGGACAAATAGGCCAGTTTGTCCAATTGGTCCACTGGAGAAACAGGCCAGTTGGTCCAACCGGTCCACTGGACCAACAGACCAGTTGGTCCAACCGGTCCACTGGACCAACAGGCCAGTTGGTCTAACCGGTCCACTGGACCAACAGGCCAGTTGGTCAAACCGGTCCATTGGACCAACACGCATTGGTCTTACAAGTTCACTGGACCAACATGCCAGTTGGTCCAACCGGTCCACTAGACCAACAAGCCAGTTGGTCCAACTGTTGAGAATATGTTTGTATGCTTTTATTATAAGTGCACTGTTCGAAGTGTGCTTACAGGGGCTCGCCATAGCGAGGGATTTGAACCTGGTGGCGAGTCAACGGGGCGCAACCGAGCACAGCGGTTGCGACCCGCGTGGCAGTTCAAGAGTCGAATCGACAGCAGGAGGCAGCATCTACAGTACGTGAAACGTCCTGCAGGGCGCGGCTGAATACCGCGCCCTTGCCGAAGCTGAACAGTCTCGCCATCTCGACTGTAACAGTGCAACGGAAGCGACGCAGCGCAACTGTTATACAGTTGCGCTACGGTAACTGTCTGCCCTATCTGTTTCCTATATAAATCAATGTATTGCCATGCTATTATTACACAATTCCCAAGCTTGTGTCCGGCCTACCCTCGGCCGCTGCTCTGGCACCAAGTTACAAGCTAGGAGAGCTACCTCTGAGTGACCATTGCCCCGCCGTAGGGACGTCGTTATCTTCCTAGAGCTTCCGCTGCGCTCTAGCGACTTCTTGTTTCCAACACCAACCGGTCCACTCGACCAACAGGCCAGTTGGTCCAACCAACCCGTCCACTAGACCAATAGGCCAGTTGGTCCAACCGGTCCACTGGACAAACAGGCCAGTTGGTCCAACCGGTCCACTAGACCAACAAGCCAGTTGGTCCAACCGGTCCACTGGACCAACAAGCCAGTTGGTCCAACCGGTCCACTGGACCAACAGGCCAGTTGGCCCAACCGGTCCACTGAACCAACAGGCCAGTTGGTCCAACCGGTCAACTGGACCAACAGGCCAGTTGGTCCAACCGGTCCAATGGACCAACAGGCCAGTTGGTCCAACCCGTCCATTGGACCAACAGGCCAGTTGGTCCAACCGGTCCACTGGACCAACAGGCCAGTTGGTCAAACCGGTCCACTAGACCAACAGGACAATTGGACCAACTGGTCCACCGGACCAACAGGCCAGTTGGTCCAACCGGTCCATTTGACCTACAGACCTCTTGGTCCAACAGGCAAAGTTGGTCCAATCTGTCCACTAGACCAACAAGCCAGTTTGTCCAATTGGTCCACTGGACCAACAGGCCAGTTGGTCCAACCAGTCCACTAGACCAACAGGCCAGTTGGTCCAACCGGTCTACTGGACCAACAGGCGAGTTAGTCAAACCGGTCCACTTAACCAAGACGTGTTGGTCCAACCGGTCCACTGGACCAGCAGGCCAGTTGGTCGAGCCGGACCACTGGACCAACAGGCCAGTTGGCCCAACCGGTCCACTAGACCAATAGGCCAGTTGGTCCAACCGGTCCACTGGACCAACATGCCAGTTGGTCCAACCCCTCCACTACACCAACAGGCCACTTGGTCCAACCGGTCCATTGGACCAACAGACCAGTTGGTCCAACAGGCCAAGTTGGTCCAATCTGTCCATTGGACAAATAGGCCAGTTCGTCAAACCGGTCCACTGGACCAACAGGCCAGTTGGTCAAACCAGTCCACTAGACCAAAAGGCCAGTTGGTCAAACCAGTCCACTAGACCAACAGGCCAGTTGGTCCAACGGGTCCATTGGACCGACAGGCCAGTTGGTCCAACCGGTCCACTGGACCAACACGCCAGTTGGTCCAACCGGTCCACTAGACCAACAGGCCAGTTGGTCCAACCGGTCCACTGGACCAACAGGCCAGTTGGTCCAACTGGTCCACTGGACCAACTGGCGAGTTGGTCAAACTGGTCCACTGAACCAACACGCGTTGGTCCAACCGGTCCAGTGGATCAACAGCCCAGTTGGTCCAACCGGTCCATTGGACCAACAGGCCAGTTGGCCCAACCGGTCCACTCGACCAACAGGGTAGGTGGCCCAACCCGTCCACTAGACCAATAGGCCAGTTGGTCCAACCGGTCCACTGGACCAACAGGCTAGTTGGTCCAACCGGTCCACTAGACCAACAGGCCAATTGGTCCAACCGGTCCATTGGACCAACAGGCCTGTTGGTCCAACAGGCCAATATGGTCCAATCTGTCCATAGGACAAATAGGCCACTTCGTCCAACGGGTCCATTGGACCAATAGGCCAGTTGGTCCAACCGGTCCACTGGACCAACAGGCCAGTTGGTCCAACTGGTCCACTGGACCAACAGGCTAGTTGGTCCAACCGGTCCACTGGACCAACACGCCAGTTGGTCCAACCGGTCCACTGGACCAACATGCCAGTTGGTCCAACCGGTCCACTGGACCAACACGCCAGTTGGTCCAACCGGTCCACTGGACCAACAGGCCAGTTGGTCCATCCGGTCCACTGGACCAACAGGCCAATTGGTCCAACTGGTCCACTGGACCAACAGGCCAGTTGGTCCATCCGGTCCACTGGACCAACAGGCCAGTTGGTCCATCCGGTCTGCTGGACCAACACGCGTTGGTCCAACCGGTCCACTGGACCAACAGGCAAGTTGGTCCAACCGATCCACTTGACCAACAGGCCAGTTGGTCCAACCGGTCCACTCGACCAACAGGCAAGTTGGCCCAACAAACCACTGGACCAACAGGCCAGTTGGTCCAACAGGTCCACTGGACCAACAGGCCAGTTGGTCCAACCAGTCCACCGGACCAACAGGCCAGTTGGTCCATCCGGTCCACTGGACCAACAGGCCAATTGGTCCAACCGGTCCACCGAGCCAACAGGCCAATTGGTCCACCCGGTCCAAACCAACAGGCCTGTTGGTCCAACAGGCCAAGTTGGTCCAATCTGTCGATTGGACAAATAGTCCAGTTTGTCCAACAAGTCCACTGGACCAACACGCCAGTTGGTCCAACCGGTCCACTGGACCAACACGCCAGTTGGTCCAACCGGTCCACTGGACCAACACGCCAGTTGGTCCAACCGGTCCACTGGACCAACACGCCAGTTGGTCCAACCGGTCCACTAGACCAACAGGCCAGTTGGTCCAACCGGTCCACTAGACCAACACGCAAGTTGGTTCAACCGGTCCACTGGACCAACAGGCCAGTTGGTCCAACCGCTCTACTGGATCGACAGGCCAGTTGGTTAAACCGGTCGACTGGACCAACATGCTTGGTCAACAGGCCAGTTGGTCCAACCGGTCCACTGGACCAACCGGCCAGTTGGTCCCAACCGGTCCACTGGACCAACAGGCCAGTTGGCCCAACCGGTCCACTAGACCAACAGGCCAGTTGGTCCAACCGGTCCACTGACCAACATGCCAGTTGGTCCAACCGGTCCACTGACCAACAAGCCAGTTGGTCCAACCGGTCCACCGGACCAACAGGCCAGTTGGTCCAACCGGTCCACAGACCAACAGGCCAGTTGGTCCAACCGGTCCACTAGACCAACAGGCCAGTTGGTCCAACCGGTCTATTGGACCAACAGGCCAGTTGGTCCAACCGGTCCATTGGACCAACAGGCCAGTTGGTCCAACCGGTCCACTTGACCAACAGGCCAGTTGGTCCAACCGGTCCACTGAACCAACAGGCCAGTTGGTCCAACCGGTCCACTAGACCAACAGGCCAGTTGGTCCAACCGGTCCACAGACCAACAGGCCACTTGGTCCAACCGGTCCATTGGACCAACAGACCTCTTGGTCCAACCGGTCCAATCTGTACATTCGACCAACATTAGGCCAGTTTGGTCCAACCGGTCCACTGGACCAACCGCCAGTTGGTCTTACCGGTTCACTGACCAACAGGCCAGTTGGTCCAACCGGTCCACTAGACCAACAGGCCAGTTGGTCCAACCGGTCCACTGGACCAACAGGCCAGTTGGTCCAACCGGTCCACTAGACCAACAGGCCAGTTGGTCCAACCGGTCCACTGGACCAACAGGCCAGTTGGTCCATCCGGTCACTAGACCAACAGGCGTTGGTCCAACCGGTCCAATGGACCAACAGGCCAGTTGGTCCAACCGGTCCATGGGACCAACAGGCCAGTTTGGTCCCAACCCGTCCACTAGACCAATAGGCCAGTTTGTCCAAACCGGTCAACTGGACCAACATGACATTGTCCAACCCCTCCACTACACCAAAAGGCCAATTGGTCCAACCGGTCCACCGGACCAACAGGCCAGTTGGTCCAACCCGGTCCATTCGATCATAGTCCAGTTGGTCCAACAGGCCAAGTTGGTCCAATTGTCCATTGGACAAATAGGCCAGTTTGTCAAACCGGTCCACTGGACCAACAGGCCAGTTGGTCAAACCGGTCCATTGGACCAACAGGCCAGTTGGTTCAACCGGTCCACTGGACCAACAGGCCAGTTGGTCCAACCAGTCCACTGGTCGAACCGATCCACTGGACCAACAAGCCAGTTGGTCCAACCGGTCCACTAGACCAACAGGCCAGTTGGTCCAACCGGTCAACTGGACCAACATGACAGTTGGTCAAACCCCTCCACTACACCAAAAGGCCAATTGGTCCAACCGGTCCACCGGACCAACAGGCCAGTTGGTCCAACCGGTCCATTCGATAATAGTCAGTTGGTCCAACAGGCCAAGTTGGTCCAATTGTCCATTGGCAATAGGCAGTTAACACCAGGTCACTCAATTGTCCACGGTTTGGCTGTTCAAAAAACGGCGGGGTCCACTGGACCAACAGGCCTGTTGGTCCAACCGGTTCACTGGGCCCAATAGGCCAGTTGGTTCAACGGGTCCACTGGACCACAGGCCAGTTGGTCCAACCAGTCCACTGGTCGAACCGATCCACTGGACCAACACGCCAGTTGGTCCAACCGGTCCACTAGACCAACAGGCCAGTTGGTCCAACCGGTCCAGTGGACCAACAGGCCAGTTGGTCCAACCGGTCTACTGGACCAACAGGCCGGTTGGTCCAACCTGTTGGTGTAAGGGCCTAATAAACTCAAGCTATTAGGACTTAATCAAACTTAAAAACTTCTCCTCGGGGTCACCTCCAAGGGTCCCTGGGTGCCTGGTACAAGACCAGCCCCTATCCTCGGGTCCGAGTTTGTAGAGAGAGGGATCAAGAAGGACTTAGTCAAAACAGCAAGAGCACCTTGAACGTCGCGCAGCGTGCCGTGCAGACCGTCGGTCGGATTAAGCTGAGAATTCGCTATATCGAAGCTCGCTCCAAGAGCTTTAAAATGAGCCAAGTTGCCTCGCGAAAAGTTCTGCCATTACTAAGTTATGGCTCGGACAGCGTTTGCCTAGCGTTGGAGTGCTAGCATACTAGCGTTTGTTGGGTGCAAATTTACATTGCACGACATCCTGCCGTCTGTTTGTACGAGTATGCGTGTGCGAATGCATTTGGGTGTGAATGGAATGTTCGTGTGTTTGTTTGCTTTCGCAATTTTCGCTTGATGCATTTGCAGGTACTCGCGCAATGTGCGCTTCGGCACAACATTGTATGCGCTATGAACAGTGCAAGCAGGAAGGACGAGCTCGCAAAGGAACCCAAGATGGAAGCTTTGCAGTTCGGTTGAGTTGATTGCGCAGATTCAGTTCTATCCAACTCGGAATTGTACTGTTTTGTTTGGTTAACTATAGTGTAGCAGGGAAGGCACTATAGGGGTACAATTTAGGTGAAGGTTGGATGTTGTTTTTCTGTATCTGCATGCTACAAGGCCAGGGGAAACCAGCGGAACCAGCATTTGGCTGGTTGGGCAAAGACAAAACAGGTTCTGTTTTTAGAACCTGAACCTGGTTGTTGTTTTCCCAGGTTGGAAAAACAGAACCAGAGGTTGTTTACCAACCTACCACCTGCTATTTTTTCCAGCCAGGTTGGTTCTGTTGCTTGGAATAATTTGGGATCATCCCTGGTTGTTCCCAGGTTGATTCCCAAGGTCCTTGCTAGCTAGAACTATTTAATCCTTCTCTGTTTGTACCTGAATATAGTCAAATTGATTCAAGCGAATTCCTTCATCGCTGGAATTTCGTTTCTGCGCTATTCGACGGCGGAATGCTACCCGAGTCAACGCTAGTATGCTAGCACTCCAACGCTAGGCAAACGCTGTCCGAGCCATAACTTAGTAATGGCAGAACTTTTCGCGAGGCAACTTGGCTCATTTTAAAGCTCTTGGAGCGAGCTTCGATATAGCGAATTCTCAGCTTAATCCGATCGACGGTCTGCACGGCACGCTGCGCGACGTTCAAGGTACTCTTGCTGTTTTGACTAAGTCCTCCTTGATCCCTCTCTCTACAAACTCGGACCCGAGGATAGGGGCTGGTCTTGTACCAGGCACCCAGGGACCCTTGGAGGTGACCCCGAGGAGAGGTTTTAAGTTTGATTAAGTCCTAATAGCTTGAGTTTATTAGGCCCTTACACCAACAAGCTGGTATCAGAGCTGCGTTATAGTGATCCTCGTTATAGGTAGCTATGGCGGGCAACACCTCGGCGGGAGCTGGTGAATCTTCAGCCCAAGATCGTAGCGGCAGCCAAGATTCTGGTCTTTCAGCGCCAAGGGGAGCGCGAACAAACCAGGGCTCGCTTGTCAAGGAGGTGCTGAAGAATTTCACCGTCGAGAAGTTCAATGGTGAGGGCTATGATGATTGGGCCTGGAAAATGCAATTATATTTCCGTCAGATCGGTTTGCTGAAACTAATGATTGGGGAGGAGCCTAGACCGAGTGACCCCGCGCTGCAGGAAGATTGGGACGAGCGCTCCTCGGCTGGCTACTATTTGATGTCGCAGAGTTTGGAGCTGAACCAGCGTCACCACGTCATGCACCTGCTGCCGGAGGTTGAATGCGGTCCGAAGGCGTGGACCGTGTTGAAGGAGCTGCACGCCCCGACCTCCGTTGTCGCAACGTTGATGCTGGAGAGGGAGCTGTCTGCGTTGCGCCTGAGCGAGGGAGAGCCGGTGCAACCAGTCCTGGACAAGATGCGCGACCTCTACGCGAAGTTGGCGACCGCGGGAATCACCTACCCGGAGCAGACCAAGTGCTTGAAGATGCTCTCGCTGCTGCCAGAATCGTGGCTTCAATTTACGAGCGGATTGAGCCTGCCGCAGAACCAGAGCTTGTGGACGCTCGAGTGGGTGCGGACGAAGATTCTGGAGGAGGACTTCCGTCGCCGCCAACTGAGGGGTGGAGACGACGGCAGCAGCGGCTACGGGATGCAAGGGAGCCGACGTGGCAGAGGACGTGGCTTTGGTGGTGCTGGACGCGGTGCAAAGAAAGACGACGACTCCAACGACCAACAAGGAGGTACCGGTTGGGGTCGCGGTGCGAAATCTGGACGTGGGGGCAAGTCGGGTGCTGGTGGCAAAATGAAAGGGAGTTGCTGGTATTGTGAGAAGGAAGGGCACCCCTGGTTTTTGTGCTATAAGAAACCCGATGGATGGACCCCCAGAATCGTCACCAGGATGGCGGCGCGCGGACGAACCAGAAAAACGGCGCCAACATGGTCGCTGATTCGTCCGACAACAACCCGAAGGGCAACGGCGGTGCGGAGAAGAAGAAGAGAAGAAGCGCCGCGGGCCAATTCTTCCATGTGGGAGACAAGGGGGAGCAAGGAGACGCCTCTGCCAAAGTTGGAGCAGAGCTGCACCCCCTAGACTATTGGGTGTTGGACACAGGCGCTGCTTGGACGATGACGCCGCGCAAGGACCTGCTGGACAAAGTACGAGCTGCACCGATCAATGAAGTGTGCTCTGCCTCTGGACACATGTTGAAGGTGGCTGGTGCGGGACGAGCTGTGTTTAAGGGAGCGGATGGCAAGCCGGTGGTGCTGCACGGTCTCTTTCGTCCCCGACCTGAAGGCCAACCTTATCTCCCTCCGTAAGCTTGGCAAGGCTTGGGTGGGGGAGAACACCAACACGGATGGAGCACGCACTTATAAGGGGAAGCTGGGCAATCGGGTGCTTTGGGATCTGCACGAGAGCAAGGACGTGTACAGATCTATGTGGCAGCTGCCGGCCCTGGCGTGGCATGGTGGGGGGCTGGAGGGCTGGAGAGGGGTCTGCATCCCAGGGGGAGTGCAATGCCGTTGGGAGGGATTGTGTGAAGTGTCGGCCAGATCTGGGGAGACAGATTGGGCAACGGCACACCGGCGCTTAGGGCATGTGGCAATGCCTTTGCTGAAGCAGCTGGAGAAGGATGGAGCCGTTAAGGGTCTGAAGCTGAACGGACAGCCACCCGATTACAACTGTGAAATCTGTTTGCTTTCAAAGTTCACCCGTTTCCCTTTCACTAGTGTGGCTGGCAGGAGCAAGAAGCTTTGGAGCTTGGTCCACATGGACTTGGTGGGGCCGCTGCCGGTGCAAGGGCATAAGGGGGAGCGTTGGTATTTTTACAATTGTGGATGACTGGAGCAGACTGATGTGGGCGTATCCGCTGAAGCAGAAGGACCACGCCGCCTCTACGATACGGGACGATTGGCTGCCATTCGTGGAGAAGGCAGCGGCGGAGTGTGTAGTGAAGCGGATTAGGACAGACCGGGTGGTGAGTTCCTTGGAGCTGAAATGACGGCCTGGCTCAAGAAGCAGGGCATCCAGAGAGAGCTGACCACGGCTTATACCCCACAGTCCAATGGTGTAGCAGAACGGGCAAACCGGACCATTCTGGAGACAGCTAGGGCGCTGCTCATAGAATCTGGGCTGAGCAACTCTATGTGGCCTCATGCTGTCCGGCACGCCACCGTCGCTAGGAACAGGGTGCTCACCAAGGTTGGGAATGACTCGTGGGTGCCTTTGGAGAGGTGGCTTGGGAGGAAGCCGCCGGTGGATATGCTGAGGGTGTTTGGCTGCATGGCAGTCGCCCACGTCCCCAAGACCTACGCAGTAGTTGGGGGCAAGTGCAATCTGTGGTGTGTGCATTTGGGGCTGGCTGCTGAGAGCAAGGGATGGCTGCTGTGGGAACCATCCAAGGAGTGTGTTTTGACGCGGGATGTGAAATTCATTGAGGCATGATGTATGGAGCTGCTGGAAGAAGAACAGCCGGAGGCAAGGTTCTTTTTGTCCCAGCAGATGGAGCAGATCACCATGCAGCTGGACCTGACTCCTAGTGTGTGGGAGGAGGGAGAGGAGGCAGCTGCTGGAAATGGTGATGGAGAGAAGGTACAGGAGGCATCTGCTGGTGGAGAAAATGGTGTGGAAACTGGCGGCAGCACTAGTGGAGCTGCTGGACCCGAGGGAGGAGAGAAGCAGCAGGGAAAAACTAAGAAGCCGAAGGGTGTCGTTATGAAGGGATGGGAGACACCCGTCTCCAGGCCAGGACGTACCCGTATGGCTACTAAGAAGCTGACTGCAGGAAACTGAGCAGCAGAGCAGCAGCTAGGGACCGAGAGAGGGCATTGCTATTCACTCATGCTATGACCCGGAGGATGAGGAGGATGAGCCTGCGTACTGTTTTCTTGCCCCTGCACCAGAGACACCAGCTCGCATGGGGAGGCATTAGCTGGACAGATAGGGACAAGTGGCTGGCTTCTAGGGATGTTGAGTACCAGAGTCTGCTGGAGAATAGGACATGGGATCTGGTGGTGCTGCCTGATGGGAAGAAAGCGATACAATGCAAGGTGTGCTGAGGATCAAGACGATGACAAGGGCAGGTTACCATCTACAAGAGTAGGCTGGTGGCGAAGGGGTTTATGCAGAAGGAGAAGCAGGACTTCAACGAGATCTTTGCTCCCACTGCCAAACCCCCTACCCTTCGTGTCTTGTTGGCAGATGCAGCTGTTAGTGGGAAATTCATCATTCAGATGGATCCTCGGGATGCACGTGGAGAGGGATCCAGATCACAGGTGGTTGAAGCTGCACCAGGAGAAGTTCATCAAGAAGCTGGGGGAGAAGTATGGGATTGAGAATGAGCGCAGGTTGCACTCCCCTGCCAGCAGAATTCAAGCTTGTGAAGGCTGCAGAGGATGAAGGGGTTGAAGCTGAAGAGCAGCAGCAATTTCAGTCCTTGGTGGGCAGCCTCTTGTACGCAGCAGTTCACACGAGGCCCGACATCTCTCTTTCCTCGGGTGGGCAGCTGGGCTAGGGTGGTGCAGAATCCATCAGAGGAGCAGGTGGATGCAGCTGAGCGGGTGGTAGAAGTACCTGAACTCTCACCAAGCATTGGAGTTCAATACTCCGCATCTGCACAGGTGAAGCAGAAAGGGGTGGAGGTGCTGAAAGAGAAGGGGGAGAGGCTTGGAGAAGGCAAGCTATTTCTCACTTGCTTTACCGATGCTACGTGGGCTTCTGAGAAGGAGGATTCCTCATCTGTGGGAGGATACATCTGCGTAGTTGGGGGAGGACCTGTTAGTTGGAGGTCCAAGAAGCAGACGGGACGGCACTCTCTTCCGTAGAATCAGAGTACATGGCGATGTTCCATGGGGTGAAAGAGGTGATTTGGCTGAGGAGGCTGTTAGAGGAGATTGGCCAGGAGCAGAAAGTTGCTACGCCGCTGTTTTGTAATAGCAAGGGGGCTCTTGGGATGGCCAGGAATGCTGTGCTTCATGGCCTGAACAAGCACATGCGTATCAAGTGGCACTGGCTGCGTAAGGAGGTGAAGAGGGGGACGGTGCATCCGATCTACATCAAGACTCACCAGCAGCCAGCAGACTTCCTCACCAAGAGGCTTGCGGATGAGCCTCATTGGCGTTGTGTGCGCATGAGTGGAATGAGCATGAACTAGCATGGAATGACGGGGATGCAGCCGGCAGGCTGAGGGGAAGTGTGTTGGGTGCAAATGCACATTGCACGACATCCTGCCGTCTGTTTGTACGAGTATGCGTGTGCGAATGCATTTGCGTGTGAATGGTGTGTTCGTGTGTTTGTTTGCTTTCGCATTTTTCGCTTGATGCATTTGCAGGTACTCGCGCAATGTGCGCTTTGGCACAACATTGTATGCGCTATGAACAGTGCAAGCAGGAAGGACGAGCTCGCAAAGGAACCCAAGATGGAAGCTTTGCAGTTCGGTTGAGTTGATTGCGCAGATTCAGTTCTATCCAGCTCGAAATTGTACTGTTTTGTTTGGTTAACTATAGTGTAGCAGGGAAGGCACTATAGGGGTACAATTTAGGTGAAGGTTGGATGTTGTTTGTCTGTATCTGCATGCTACAAGGCCAGGGGAAACCAGCGGAACCAGCATTTGGCTGGTTGGGCAAAGACAAAACAGGTTCTGTTTTAGAACCTGAACCTGGTTGTTGTTTTCCCAGGTTGGAAAAAAAGAACCAGAGGTTGTTTACCAACCTACCACCTGCTATTTTGTCCAGCCAGGTTGGTTCTGTTGCTTGGAATTATTTGGGATCATCCCTGGTTGTTCCCAGGTTGATTCCCAAGGTCCTTGCTAGCTAGAACTATTTAATACTTCTCTGTTTGTACCTGAATATAGTCAAATTGATTCAAGCGAATTCCTCCCTCGCTGGAATTTCGTTTCTGCGCTATTCGACGGCGGAATGCTACCCGAGTCAACGCTAGTATGCTAGCACTCCAACGCTAGGCAAACGCTCTCCGAGGCATACTTCGTAATGGCAGAACTTTTCGCGAGGCAACTTGGTTCATTTTAAAGCTCTTGGAGCGAGCTTCGATATAGCGAATTCTCAGCTTAATCCGACCGACGGTCTGCACGTCACGCTGCGCGACGTTCAAGGTACTCTTGCTGTTTTGACTAAGTCCTTCTTGATCCCTCTCTCTACAAACTCGGACCCGAGGATAGGGGCTGGTCTTGTACCAGGCACCCAGGGACCCTTGAAGGTGACCCCGAGGAGAGGTTTTAAGTTTGATTAAGTCCTAATAGCTTGAGTTTATTAGGCCCTTACACCAAAACAGCCCTTCGGGTTGTTGTCTGACGAATCAGCGACCATGTTGGCGCCGTTTTTCTGGTTCCTCCGCGCGCCGCCATCCTGGTGACGATTCTGGGGGGTCCATCCATCGGGTTTCTTATAGCACAAAAACCAGGGGTGCCCTTCCTTCTCACAATACCAGCAACTCCCTTTCATTTTGCCACCACATCCCGTTGCCCCCAAGTCCAGATTTTGCACCGCACCACAACCGGTACCTCCTTGTTGGTCATTGGAGTCGTCGTCTTTCTTTGCACCGTGTCCAGCACCACCGAAGCCACGTCCTCTGCCACGTCGGTTCCCTTGCATCCGTAGCCCGCTGCTGCCGTCGTCTCCACACCCTTAGTGGCGGCGACGTAAGTCCTCTCCTCCAGAATACTTTGTCCGCACCCACTCGAGTGTCCACGAGCTCTGGTTCTGGCGGGCAGGCTCAATTTGCTCGTGAATTGAAGCCACGATTCAGGCAGCAGCGAGAGCATCTTCAAGCACTTGGTCTGCTCCGGGTAGGTGATTTCCGCGGTCGCACACTTCGCGTACAGGTCGGCATCTTGTCCAGGACAGGTTGGCACCGGCTCTCCCTCGCTCAATCGCAACGCGGACAGCTCCCTCTCCATCATAAGCGTCGCGGCGACGGAGGTAGGAGCGTGCAGCGCACGGTCCACGCCTTTGGACCGCAATCAACCTCCGGCAGCAGGTGCATGACGTGGTGACGCTGGTTCAGCTCCAAACTTTGCGACATCAAGTAGTAGCCAGCCGATGCGCGCTCGTCCCAATCTTCCTGCAGCGTGGGGTCACTCGGTCTAGGCTCCTCCCAATCATTAGTTTCAGCAAACCGATCTGACGGAAATATAATTGCATTTTCCAGGCCCAATCATCATAGCCCTCACCATTGAACTTCTCGACGGTGAAGTTTTTCAGCACCTCCTTGATCAGCAAGCCCTGGTTTGTTCGCGCTCCCCTTGGCGCTGAAACACCAGAATCTTGGCTGCCGCTACGATCTTGGGCTGAAGATTCACCAGCTCCCGCCGAGGTGTTGCCCGCCATAGCTACCTATAACGAGGATCACTATAACGCAGCTCTGATACCAGCTTGTTGGTGTAAGGGCCTAATAAACTCAAGCTATTAAGACTTAATCAAACTTAAACCTCTCCTCGGGGTCACCTCCAAAGGTCCCTGGGTGCCTGGTACAAGACCAGCCCCTATCCTCGGGTCCGAGTATGTAGAGAGAGGAGCTAAGAATGACTTAGCCAAAATAACAAGAGTACCTTGAACGTCGCGCAGCGTGCCGTGCAGATCGTCGATCGGATTAAGCTGAGAATGGGCTATCACGAAGCTCGCTCCAAGAGCTTTAAAATAAGCCAAGTTGCCTCGCGAAAAGTTCTGCCATTACTAAGTTCTGGCTCGGACAGCGTTTGCCTAGCGTTGGAGTGCTAGCATACTAGCGTTGACTCGGGTAGCAGTCCGCCGTCGAATAGCGCAGAAACAAAACTCCAGCGAGGAAGGAATTCGCTTGAATCAATTGACTATATTCAGGTACAAACAGAGAAGGAATATATAGTTCTAGCTAGCAAGGACCTTGGGAACAACCAGGTTGATACCTGGGAACAACCAGGGATGATCCAAAATAATTCCAAGCAACAGAACCAACCTGGCTGGACAAAATAGCAGGTGGTAGGTTGGTAAACAACCTCTGGTTCTGTAGCATGCAGATACAGAAAAACAACATCCAACCTTCACCCAAATTGTACCCCTATAGTGCCTGCCCTGCTACACTATAGTCAACCAAACAAAACAGTACAATTTCGAGTTGGATAGAACTGAATCTGCGCAACCAACTGGCCAGTTGGTCCAACCGGTCCAGTAGACCAACAGGCCAGTTGGTCCAACCGGTCCACTAGACCAAAGAGGCCACTTGTCCCAACCGGTCCACTCGACCAATCGGCCAATTGGTCCAACCGGTCACTGGACCAACAGGCCAGTTGTCCACAGGTCCACTGGACCAACATGCCAGTTGGTCCAACCGGTCCATTGGGCCAATAGGTCAGTCGGTCCATCCGTCCATTGGTCAAACAGGCCAGTTTGGTCCATCCGGTCCATTGGACCAACAAACCAGTTGGTCCAACCGGTCCACCGAACCAAACAGGGCCATTGGTCCAACCGTTCCACTGGACCAATAGGGCAGTAAGTCCAACCGGTCCTCTGGACCAACAAGCAAGTTGGTCAACCGGTCCACTGGACCGACAGGCCTGTTGGTCGATCCGGTCCACTGGACCAATAGGCCAGTTGTTTCAACCGGTCCCACTGGACCAACAGGCCAGTTAGTCCAACCGGTCCACAAGACCAACAGGCAAATTGGTTCAACCGGTCCACCGGACCAACAGGCCAGTTGGTCCAACCGGTCCATTCGACCAACAGGCCAGTTGGTCCAACCGGTCCACTCGACCAACAGGCCAGCTGGTCCAACCGGTCCACTGGACCAACAGGCCAGTTGGTCCAACCGGTCCACAGGACCAACAGGCCAGTTGGTCCAACCGTGCAGTGGACCAACAGGCCAGTTGGTCCAACCGTCTAAATCTAGACCAACAAGCCAGTTGGTCAACCGGTCCACTAGACCAACGCGCATTGGTCCAACCAGTCCACTGGACCAACAGGCCAGTTGGTCCAACCGGTCCACTGAACCAACAGGCCAGTTGGTCCAACCGGTCCACTCGACCAACAGGCCAATTAGCCCAACCTGTCCACTAGACCAAAAGGCCAGTGGTCCAAACGGTCTACTACTGGACCAACATGCAAGTTGGTCCAATTGGTCCCTGGACCAACAGGCTAGTTGGTCCAACCGGTCCACTGGACCAACAAGCCAGTTGGTCCACGTCACCGGTCCACTGGACCAACAGGCTAGTTGGTCCTACCGATCCATCCGACCAACAGGCATGTTGGTCCAACAGGCCAAGTTTGTCCAATCTGTCCATTGGACAAATAGGCCAGTTGGTCCAACCGGTCCACTGGACCAACAGGCCAGTTGGTCCAAACCCCCCAGCGACCAACAGGCCAGTTTGTCCAACCGGTCCACTAGACGCAACAGGTCAGTTGTCCCAACCGGTCCACTCGACCAATCGGCCAATTGGTCAACGGTCCACTGGACCAACAGGCCAGTTGGTCCAACCGGTCCACTGGACCAACATGCCAGTTGGTCCAACCGGTCCACTAGACCAACAGGCCAGTTGGTCCAACTGGTCCATCGGACCATTGGACCAACAGGCCAGTTGGTCCATCCGGTCCACTGGACCAACAAACCATTAGGACCAACCAGTCCACCGAACTAACAGGCAGTTGGTCCAACCGGTCTACTAGACCAACAGGGCAGTAAGTCCAACCGGTCCACAGGACCAACAGGCCAGTTGGTCCAACCGGTCCACTTGACCAACAGGCCAGTTGGTCCAACGGTCCACAGCACCAATAGGCCAGTTGGTTCAAAACGGTCCACTAGACCAACAGGCCAGTTGGTCCAACCGGTTCACTAAACCAACAGGCCAATTGGTTCAACCGTCCCACCGGACCAACAGGCCTGTTTGGTCCAACCGGTCCACTTGACCAACAGGCCAGTTGGTCCAACCGGTCCACTGGACCAACAGGCTCAACACGCCAGTTGGTCCAACCGGTCCACTGGACCAACAGGCCAGTTGGTCCAACCGGTCCACTGGACCATCAAGCAGTTGGTCAAACCGGTCCACTGGACGAACACGCATTGGTCCAACCAGTCCACTAGACCAACAGGCCAGTTGGTCCAACAAAGGTCCACTCGACCAACAGGCCAGTTAGCCCAACCCGTCCACTAGACCAATAGGCCAGTTGGTCCAACCGGTCCACTGGACCAACCTGCCAGTTCGTCCAACGGTCCACTGGACCAACAGGCCAGTTGGTTCAAACCGGCCACTGGACCAACACGCCAGTTGGTCCAACCGGTCCACTGGACCAACAGGCCAGTTGGTCAACCAGTCACTAGACCAACAGGTCAGTTGTCCCAACCGGTCCACTCGACCAATCGGCCATTGGTCCAACCGGTCCACTGGACCAACAGGCCAGTTGGTCCAACCGGTCCACTGGACCAACATGCCAGTTGGTCCAACCGGTCCACTAGACCAACAGGCCAGTTGGTCCAACTGGTCCATTGGGCCAATAGGCCCAGTCGGTCCATCCGGTCCATTGGACCAACAGGCCAGTGCATTCCGGTCCAACTGGACCAACAAACCAGTAGGACCAACCAGTCCACCGAACTAACAGGGCAGTTGGTCCAACCCGGTCTACTAGACCAACAGGGCAGTAAGTCCAACCGGTCCACAGGACACAACAAGCCAGTTGGTCCAACCGGTCCACTTGACACCGACAGGCCAGTTGGTCCAACCGGTCCACAGCAACCAATAGGCCAGTTGGTTCAACAACCGGTCCACTAGACAACAGGCCAGTTGATCCAACCGGTTCACTAAACCAACAGGCCAATTGGTTCAACGCGTCCACCGAACCAACAGGCCTGTTGGTCCAACCGGTCCACTTGACCAACAGGCCAGTTGGTCCAACCGGTCCCTGGACCAACAGGCCAGTTGGCCCAACCGGTCCACTGGACCAACACGCCAGTTGGTCCAACCGGTCCACTGGATCAACACGCCAGTTGGTCCAACCGGTCCACTGGACCAACAAACAGGCCGTGGTCCAACCGGTCCACTGGACCAACAAGCCAGTTGGTCCAACCGGTCCACTTGACGAACAAACGCATTGTTTCCAACCAGTCCACTAGACCAACAGGCCAGTTGGTCCAACCAAACCGGTCCACTCGACCAACAGTCCAGTTAGCCCAACCCGTCCACTAGACCAATAGGCCAGTTGGTCCAACCGGTCCACTGGACCAACCTGCCAGTTCGTCAAAATCGATCCACTGGACCAATAGGCCAGTTGGTTCAACCGTCCGACCACTGACACACGCCAGTTGGTCCAACCGGTCCACTGGACCAACAGGCCAGTTGGTCCAACCGGTCAACTGGACCAATACGCCGTTGGTCCAACCAGTCCACTGGACCAACAGGCCAGTTGGTCCATTCGGTCCCTGGACCAATATGGCGTTGGTTCAACCCGTTCACTGGACCAACAGGCTAGTTGGTCCAACCAGTCCACTGGACCAACAGGCCAGTTGGTCCAACTAGTCCACCGGACCAATACGCCAGATGGAACAACCGGTCCACTGGACCACAGGCCAGTTGGGTCCAACCGCCACTTAACCAACAGGCCAGTTGGTCCAAATCGGTCCACTAGACCAACAAGTCAATTGGTCCACCGGTCCACTGGACCAACACGCCAGTTGGTCCAACCGGTCTACTGGACCAACAGGCCAGTTGGTCCAACCGGTCCACAGGACCACACGCGCCAGTTGGTCAACCGTTCCAATGGACCAACAGGCCAGTTGGTCCAACCGTTCCATTGGACCAACAGGCCAGTTGGTCCAACCGGTCCACTCGACCAACAGGCCAGTTGGTCCAACCAGTCCACTTGACAACAGGCCAGTTGTCCAACCGTCCACTGACCAATACGCGTTGGTTTTAATCGGTTCACTGGACCAACAGGCCAGTTGGTCCAACCGGTCCACTGGACCAACACGGCCTATTGGTCCAACCAGTCCCACTACCAATACGCCAGTTGGAACAACCGGTCCCACTCGACCAACAGGCCAGTTGGTCCAACCGCCCACTGACCAACAGGCCAGCTGGTCCAATCCGTCCACTAGACCAACACGCTAGTTGGTCCAAACCGTCCACTGGACCAACAGGCCAGTTGGTCCAACCGGTCCACAGGACCAACAGGCCAGTTGGTCCAACCGTTCCACTGCACCAACATGCCAGTTGGTCCAACCGGTCCACTGGACCAACAGACCAGTTGGTCCAACCGGTCCACTTGACCAACAGGCCAGTTGGTCCAACCGGGTCCATTGGACCAACAGACCAGTTGGTCCAACCGGTCCACTGGACCAACAGGCCAGTTGGTCCAACCGGTCCACAGGACAACACACGCCAGTTGGTCCCAACCGTTCCACTGGACCAACATGCCAGTTGGTCCAACCGGTCCACTGGACCAACAGCCCGTTGGTCCTAACCGGTCCACTTGACCAACAGGCCAGTTGGTCCAACCGGTCCACTGGACCAACAGGCCAGTTGGTCCAACCGGTCCACTTGACCAACAAGCCAATTGGTCCAACCGGTCCACTGGACCAACACGCCAGTTGGTCCAACCGGTCCATTGGACCTACAGGCCAGTTGGTCCAACCGGTCCACAGACCAACACGCCAGTTGGTTCACACCGTTCCACTGGACCAACAGGCCAGTTGGTCCAACAGGTCCACTGGACCAACAGGCCAGTTGGTCCAATTGGGTGCAAATGCACATTGCACGACATCCTGCCGTCTGTTTGTACGAGTATGAGTGTGCGAATGCATTTGCGTGTGAATGGTGTGTTCGTGTGTTTGTTTGCTTTCGCAATTTCGCTTGATGCATTTGCAGGTACTCGCGCAATGTCGCTTCGGCACAACATTGTACGCGCTATGAGCAGTGCAAGCAGAAAGGACGAGCTCGCAAAGGAACCCAAGATGGAAGCTTTGCAGTTCGGTTGAGTTGATTGCGCAGATTCAGTTCTATCCAACTCGAAATTGTACTGTTTGTTTGGTTAACTATAGTGTAGCAGGGAAGGCACTATAGGGGTACAATTTAGGTGAAGGTTGGATGTTTTTTGTCTGTATCTGCATGCTACAAGGCCAGGGGAAACCAGCGGAACCAGCATTTGGCTGGTTGGGCAAAGACAAAACAGGTTCTGTTTTTAGAACCGGAACCGGTTGTTGTTTTCCCAAGTTGGAAAAACAGAACCAGAGGTTGTTTACCAACCTACCACCTGCTATTTTGTCCAGCCAGGTTGGTTCTGTTGCTTGGAATTATTTGGGATCATCCCTGGTTGTTCCCAGGTTGATTCCCAAGGTCCTTGCTAGCTAGAACTATTTAATCCTTCTCTGTTTGTACCTGAATATAGTCAAATTGATTCAAGCGAATTCCTTCCTCGCTGGAATTTCGTTTCTACGCGGTTCGTTGGCGGAATGCTACCCGAGTCAACGCTAGTATGCTAGCACTCTAATGCTAGGCAAACACCGTCTGAGCCATAACTTAGTAATGGCAGAACTTTTCGCGAGGCAACTTGGCTTGTCTCATTTTAAAGCTCTTGGAGCGAGCTTCGATATAGCGAATTCTCAGCTTAATCCGATCGACAGTCTGCACGGCACGCTGCGCGACGTTCAAGGTACTCTTGCTGTTTTGACTAAGTCCTTCTTGATCCCTCTCTCTACAAACTCGGACCCGAGGATAGGGGCTGGTCTTGTACCAGGCACCCAGGGACCCTTGGAGGTGACCCCGAGGAGAGGTTTTAAGTTTGATTAAGTCCTAATAGCTTGAGTTTATTAGGCCCTTACACCAACAAGCTGGTATCAGAGCTGCATTATAGTGATCCTCGTTATAGGTAGCTATGGCGGGCACACCCTCGGCGGGAGCTGGTGAATCTTCAGCCCAAGATCGTAGCGGCAGCCAAGATTCTGGTCTTTCAGCGCCAAGGGGAGCGCGAACAAACCAGGGCTCGCGTTCAAGGAGGTGCTGAAGAATTTCACCGTCGAGAAGTTCAATGGTGAGGGCTATGATGATTGGGCCTGGAAATGCAATTATATTTCCGTCAGATCGGTTTGCTGAAACTAATGATTCGGGAGGAGCCTAGACCGAGTGACCCCACGCTGCAGGAAGATTGGGACGAGCGCTCCTCGGCTGGCTACTATTTGATGTCGCAGAGTTTGGAGCTGAACCAGCGTCCAGCATCACCACGTCATGCACCTGCTGCCGGAGGTTGAATGCGGTCCGAAGGCGTGGACCGTGTTGAAGGAGCTGCACGCCCCGACCTCCGTTGTCGCAACGTTGATGCTGGAGAGGGAGCTGTCCGCGTTGCGCCTGAGCGAGGGAGAGCCGGTGCAACCAGTCCTGGACAAGATGCGCGACCTCTACGCGAAGTTGGCGACCGCGGGAATCACCTACCCGGAGCAGACCAAGTGCTTGAAGATGCTCTCGCTGCTGCCGGAATCGTGGCTTCAATTTACGAGCGGATTGGAGCCTCTGCCGCAGAACCAGAGCTTGTGGACGCTCGAGTGGGTGCGGACGAAGATTCTGGAGGAGGACTTCCGTCGCCGCCAACTGAGGGGTGGAGACGACGGCAGCAGCGGCTACGGGATGCAAGGGAGCCGACGTGGCAGAGGACGTGGCTTCGGTGGTGCTGGACGCGGTGCAAAGAAAGACGACGACTCCAACGACCAACAAGGAGGTACCGGTTGGGGTCGCGGTGCGAAATCTGGACGTGGGGGCAAGTCGGGTGCTGGTGGCAAAATGAAAGGGAGTTGCTGGTATTGTGAGAAGGAAGGGCACCCCTGGTTTTTGTGCTATAAGAAACCCGATGGATGGACCCCCAGAATCGTCACCAGGATGGCGGCGCGCGGAGGAACCAGAAAAACGGCGCCAACATGGTCGCTGATTCGTCCGACAACAACCCGAAGGGCAACGGCGGTGCGGAGAAGAAGAAGGAGCGCACCGCGGGCCAATTCTTCCATGTAGGAGACAAGGGGGAGCAAGGAGACGCCTCTGCCAAAGTTGGAGCAGAGCTGCACCCCCTAGACTATTGGGTGTTGGACACAGGCGCTGCTTGGACGATGACGCCGCGCAAGGACCTGCTGGACGAAGTACGAGCTGCACCGATCAATGAAGTGTGCTCCGCCTCTGGACACATGTTGAAGGTGGCTGGTGCGGGACGAGCTGCGTTTAAGGGAGCGGATGGCAAGCCGGTGGTGCTGCACGACGTTCTCTTCGTCCCCGACCTGAAGGCCAACCTTATCTCCCTCCGTAAGCTTGGCAAGGCTGGGGTGAACACCAACACGGATGGGGCACGCACTTATAAGGGGAAGCTGGGCAATCGGGTGCTTTGGGATCTGCACGAGAGCAAGGACGTGTACAGATCTATGTGGCAGCTGCCGGCCCTGGCGTGGCATGGTGGGGGGCAGGCTGGAGAGGGGTCTGCATCCCAGGGGGAGTGCAATGCCGTTGGAGGGGTTGGTGTGAAAGTGTCGGCCAGATCTGGGGAGACAGATTGGGCAACGGCACACCGGCGCTTAGGGCATGTGGCAATGCCTTTGCTGAAGCAGCTGGAGAAGGATGGAGCCGTTAAGGGTCTGAAACTGAACGGACAGCCACCCGATGACAACTGTGAAATCTGTTTGCTTTCAAAGTTCACCCGTTTCCCTTTCCATAGTGTGGCTGGCAGGAGCAAGAAGCCTTTGGAGCTGGTCCACATGGACTTGGTGGGGCCGCTGCCGGTGCAAGGGCACAAGGGGGAGCGGTATTTTCTTACAATTGTGGATGACTGGAGCAGGCTGATGTGGGCGTATCCGCTGAAGCAGAAGGACCACGCCGCCTCCACGATACGGGACGATTGGCTGCCATTCGTGGAGAAGCAGGCGGAGTGTGTAGTGAAGCGGATTAGGACAGACCGGGGTGGTGAGTTCCTTGGAGCTGAAATGACGGCCTGGCTCAAGAAGCAGGGCATCCAGAGAGAGCTGACCACGGCTTATACCCCACAGTCCAATGGTGTAGCAGAACGGGCAAACCGGACCATTCTGGAGACAGCTAGGGCGCTGCTCATAGAATCTGGGCTGAGCAATTCTATGTGGCCTCATGCTGTCCGGCACGCCACTGTCGCTAGGAACAGGGTGCTCACCAAGGTTGGGGATGACTCGTGGGTGCCGTTGGAGAGGTGGCTTGGGAGGAAGCCGCCGGTGGACATGCTGAGGGTGTTCGGTTGCATGGCAGTCGCCCACGTCCCCAAGACCTACCGCAGTAAGTTGGGGGCGAGTGCAATCTGGTGTGTGCATTTGGGGCCGGCTGCTGAGAGCAAGGGATGGCTGCTGTGGGAACCATCCAAGGGTGTGTTGTTTGACAGCAGGGATGTGAAATTCATTGAGGGCATGATGTATGGGAGCTGGGAGAAACAGCCGGAGGCAAGGGTGTCCCAGCAGATGGAGCAGATCACCATGCAGCTGGACCTGACTCCTAGTGTGTGGGAGGAGGGAGAGGAGGCAGCTGCTGGAAATGGTGATGGAGAGAAGGTACAGGAGGCATCTGCTGGTGGAGAAAATTGTGTGGAAACTGGCGGCAGCACTAGTGGAGCTGCTGGACCCGAGGGAGGAGAGAAGCAGCAGGGAAAAACTAAGAAGCCGAAGGGTGTCGTTATGAAGGGATGGGAGACACCCGTCTCCAGGCCAGGACGTACCCGTATGGCTACTAAGAAGCTGACTGCAGGAACTGATGCAGCAGAGCAGCAGCTAGGGACCGAAGAGGCATTGCTGATTCTACCTCATGGCTATGACCCGGATGAGGAGGATGAGCCTGCGTACTGTTTTCTTGCCCCTGCACCAGAGGAACCAGCTAGCATGGAGGAGGCATTAGCTGGACCAGATAGGGACAAGTGGCTGGCTTCTAGGGATGCTGAGTACCAGAGCCTGCTGGAGAATGGGACATGGGATCTGGTGGTGCTGCCTGATGGAAAGAAAGCGATACAATGCAAGTGGGTGCTGAGGATCAAGACCGATGACAAGGGGCAGGTAACCATCTACAAGAGTAGGCTGGTGGCAAAGGGGTTTATGCAGAAGGAGAAGCAGGACTTCAACGAGATCTTTGCTTCCACTGCCAAACCCCCTACCCTCCGTGTCTTGTTGGCAGATGCAGCTGTTAGTGGGAAATTCATCATTCAGATGGATATTTCAACGGCATTCCTGAATGGGATTTTAGAGGAGGATGTGTACATGATGCAGCCGCCTGGGTATGAGGATGGTACGGGCAGGGTGTGCAAGCTCAAAAGTCCATATACGGCTTGAAGCAGGCGCCACGCTGCTGGTACCAGAAGTTGGCAGCTGTTTTAGAGGAGATGGGATTCAGGACCAGCAGCTGTGATGAGAGCCTCTTTCTCAAGGGCGAGGAGGAGAAGCTGGTGCTGTTTCTGGTTTATGTGGACGACATTCTTCTCTTCAGCAGCAGCATGAAGGAGATCCAGAAAGTGCAGCAGCAACTGATGGAAAACTTCAAGTGCAAGAACCTTGGGGAGGTAAAGTACTACCTCGGGATGCACGTGGAGAGGGATCCTGATCACAGGTGGTTGAAGCTGCATCAGGAGAAGTTCATCAAGGAGCTGGGGGAGAAGTATGGGATTGAGAATGAGCGCAAGGTTGCAACTCCCCTGCCAGCAGAATTCAAGCTTGTGAAGGCTGCAGAGGATGAAGGGGTTGAAGCCGAGGAGCAGCAGCAATTTCAGTCCTTGGTGGGCAGCCTCTTGTACGCAGCAGTTCACACGAGGCCCGACATCTCTTTCTCGGTTGGGCAGAATCCATCAGAGGAGCAGGTGGATGCAGCTGAGCGTGTGGTGAAGTACCTGAACTCTCACCCAAGCATTGGAGTTCAATACTCCGCATCTGCACAGGTGAAGCAGAAAGGGGTGGAGGTGCTGAAAGAGAAGGGGGAGAGGCTTGGAGAAGGCAAGCTATTTCTCACTTGCTTTACCGATGCTACATGGGCTTCTGAGAAGGAGGATTCCTCATCTGTGGGAGGATACATCTGCGTAGTTGGGGGAGGACCTGTTAGTTGGAGGTCCAAGAAGCAGACGGAGACGGCACTCTCTTCCGTAGAATCAGAGTACATGGCGATGTTCCATGGGGTGAAGGAGGTGATTTGGCTGAGGAGGCTGTTAGAGGAGATTGGCCAGGAGCAGAAAGTTGCTACGCCGCTGTTTTGTGATAGCAAGGGGGCTCTTGGGATGGCCAGAAACGCTGTGCTTCATGGGCTGAACAAGCACATGCGTATCAAGTGGCACAGGCTGCGTAAGGAGGTGAAGAGGGGGACGGTGCATCCGATCTACATCAAGACCCACCAGCAGCCAGCAGACTTTCTCACCAAGAGGCTTGCGGATGAGCCTCATTGGCGTTGTGTGCGCATGAGTGGAATGAGCATGAACTAGCATGGAATGACGGGGATGCAGCCGGCAGGCTGAGGGGGAGTGTGTTGGGTGCAAATGCACATTGCACGACATCCTGCCGTCTGTTTGTACGAGTATGCGTGTGCGAATGCATTTGCGTGTGAATGGTGTGTTCGTGTGTTTGTTTGCTTTCGCAATTTTCGCTTGATGCATTTGCAGGTACTCGCGCAATGTGCGCTTCGGCACAACATTGTACGCGCTATGAACAGTGCAAGCAGAAAGGACGAGCTCGCAAAGGAACCCAAGATGGAAGCTTTGCAGTTCGGTTGAGTTGATTGCGCAGATTCAGTTCTATCCAACTCGAAATTGTACTGTTTTGTTTGGTTAACTATAGTGTAGCAGGGAAGGCACTATAGGGGTACAATTTAGGTGAAGGTTGGATGTTTTTTGTCTGTATCTGCTGTATCTGCATGCTACAAGCGGAGGGGAAACCAGCGGAACCAGCATTTGGCTGGTTGGGCAAAGACAAAACAGGTTCTGTTTTTAGAACCTGAACCTGGTTGTTGTTTTCCCAGGTTGGAAAAACAGAACCAGAGGTTGTTTACCAACCTACCACCTGCTATTTTGTCCAGCCAGGTTGGTTCTGTTGCTTGGAATTATTTGGGATCATCCCTGGTTGTTCCCAGGTTGATTCCCAAGGTCCTTGCTAGCTAGAACTATTTAATCCTTCTCTGTTTGTACCTGAATATAGTCAAATTGATTCAAGCGAATTCCTTCCTCGCTGGAATTTCGTTTCTACGCGGTTCGTTGGCGGAATGCTACCCGAGTAAACGCTAGTATGCTAGCACTCTAATGCTAGGCAAACACCGTCTGAGCCATAACTTCGTAATGGCAGAACTTTTCGCGAGGCAACTTGGCTCATTTTAAAGCTCTTGGAGCGAGCTTCGATATAGCGAATTCTCAGCTTAATCCGATCGACGGTCTGCACGGCACGCTGCGCGACGTTCAAGGTACTCTTGCTGTTTTGACTAAGTCCTTCTTGATCCCTCTCTCTACAAACTCGGACCCGAGGATAGGGGCTGGTCTTGTACCAGGCACCCAGGGACCCTTGGAGGTGACCCCGAGGAGAGGTTTTAAGTTTGATTAAGTCCTAATAGCTTGAGTTTATTAGGCCCTTACACCAACACCAATAGGTCCACTGGACCAACAGGCCAGTTGGTCCAACTGGTCCACTGGACCAACAGGCCAGTTGGTCCAACCGGTCCACTAGACCAACAGGCCAGTTGGTCCAACCGGTTTTCTCGACCAACATGCCAGTTTGCCCAACCTGTCCACTAGACCAATTGGCCAGTTGGTCCAACCGGTCCACTGGACCAACGTGAAAGTTGGTCCAGTCGGTCCACTGGACCAACAGGCCAGTTGGTCCAACCGGTCCACTGGACCAACCGGCCAGTTGGTTCAACCTGTCCACTGGACCAACACGCCAGTTGGTCCAACCGGTCCATTGCACCAACACGCCAATTCGTCCAACCAGTCCACTGGACCAGTACGCCACTTGGTCCAACCGGTCCACTGGACCAACAGGCCAGTTGGTCCAACCGGTCCACTTGACCAACAGGCCAGTTGGTCCAACCGGTCCACTAGACCAACAAGCCAGTTGGTCCAACTGGTCCACTGGATTAACAGGCCTCTTGGTTGAACCGGTCCACAGGACCAGCACGCCAGTTGGTCCTACCGGTCCACTGGACCAATACACCAGTTGGTCCAACCGGTCCACTGGACCAACAAGCCAATTGGTCCAACCGGTCCACTAGACCAACAGGCCAGTTGGTCCGACCGATCCATTGGACCAACAGGCCAGTTGGTCCAACAGGCCAAGTTGGTCCAATCTGTCCATTGGACAAATAGGCCAGTTGGTCCAACCGGTCCACTGGACCAACAGGCCAGTTGGTCCAACCAGTCCAGTGGACCAACAGGCCAGTTGGTCCAACCGGTCCACTAGACCAACAGGCCAGTTTTCCCAACCGGTCCACTCGACCAATCGGCCAATTGGTCCAACCGGTCCACTGGACCAACAGGCCAGTTGGTCCAACCGGTCCAGTGGACCAACAGGCCAGTTGGTCCAACCGGTCCACTAGACCAACAGGCCAGTTGGTCCAACCGGTCCATTGGGCCAATAGGCCAGTCGGTCCATCCGGTCCATTGGACCAACAGGCCAGTTGGTCCATCCGGTCCATTGGACCAACAAACTAGTTGGACCAACCAGTCCACCGAATCAACAGGGCAGTTGGTCCAACCGGTCCATTGGACCAACAGGCCAGTAAGTCCAAGCGGTCCAGTGGACCAATAAGCCAGTTGGTCCAACCGGTCCACTGGACCAACAGGCCAGTTGGTCCAACCGGTCCACTGGACCAACAGGCCAGTTGGTTCAATCGGTTCACTAGACCAACAGGCCAGTTGGTCCAACCGGTCCGCTGGACCAACAGGCCAATTGGTCCAACCGGTCCACCAGACCAACAGGCCAGTTGGTCCAACCGGTCCATTCGACCAATACGCCTGTTGGTCCAACCGGTCCACTTGACCAACAGGCCAGTTGGTCCAACCGGTCCACTAGACCAACAGGCCAGTTGGTCCAACCGGTCCATTGGGCGAATAGGCCAGTCGGTCCATCCGGTCCATTGGACCAACAGGCCAGTTGGTCCATCCGGTCCATTGGACCAACAAACCAGTTGGACCAACCAGTCCACCGAACCAACAGGGCAGTTGGTCCAACCGGTCCATTGGACCAACAGGCCAGTAAGTCCAACCGGTCCACTGGACCAACAAGCCAGTTGGTCCAACCGGTCCACTGGACCAACAGGCCAGTTGGTCCAACCGGTCCACTGGACCAACAGGCCAGTTGGTTCAACCGGTCCACTGGACCAACAGGCCAGTTAGTCCAACCGGTCCACTAGACCAACAGGCCAATTGGTCAGGCAACCGTCCACTGGACCAACATGCCAGTTGGTCCAACCGGTCCATTCGACCAACAGGCCAGTTGGTCCAACCAGTCCACTGGACCAACAGGCCAGTTGGTCCAACCGGTCCACTGGACCAACACGCTAGTTGGTCCAACCGGTCCACTGGACCAACAGGCTAGTTGGTCCAACCGGCCCACAGGACCAACACGCCAGTTGGTCCAACCGGTCCACTGGACCAACAGGCCAGTTGGTCCAACCAGTCCACTGGACCAACAGGCGAGTTGGTCCAACCGGTCCACTGGACCAACAGGCCAGTTGGTCAAACCGGTTCACAGGACCAACACGCCAGTTGGTCCAACCGGTCCACTGGACCAACCGGCCAGTTGGTCCAACCGGTCCACTAGACCAACAGGCCAGTTGGTCCAACCGGTCCACTGGACCAACACGCCAGTTGGTCCAACCGGTCCACTGGACCAACAGGCCAGTTGGTCCAACCGGTCCACAGGACCAACAGGCCAGTTGGTCCAACCGGTCCACTGGACCAACACGCCAGTTGGTCCAACCGGTCCACTGAACCAACAGGCCAGTTGGTCCAACCGGTCCACTCGACCAACAGGCCAGTTAGCCCAACCCGTCCACTAGACCAAAAGGCCAGTTGGTCCAACCAGTCCACTGGACCAACATGCCAGTTGGTCCAACCGGTCCACTGGATCAACAGGCCAGTTGGCCCAACCGGTCCACTGGACAAACAGGCCAGTTGGCCCAACCGGTCCACTGGACCAACAGGCCAGTTGGTCCAACCGGTCCATTGGACCAACAGGCCAGTTGGCCCAACCGGTCCACTGGACAAACAGGCCAGTTGGTCCAACCGGTCGACTAGACCAACAGGCCAATTGGTCCAACCAGTCCACCGAACCAACAGGGCAGTAGGTCCAACCAGTCCATTCGACCAACAGGCCTGTTGGTCCAATAGGCCAAGTTGGTCCATCTGTCCATTGTACAAATAGGCCAGTTTGTCCAACCGGTCCACTGGACCAACATGTTATAGTCACAGTAGGCTTCAATGTGCCTAAAACGAAAGATAGAGTGCGTAGACAGATTTCTGCACAGTGGATTCAAACGTTCATAGAGATCTGGTCATAGCTCTAAATGACCTCATTCAACTTGGATCTGGAGCGTCTTAACTGTTGGGTGCAAATTTACATTGCACGACATCCTGCCGTCTGTTTGTACGAGTATGCGTGTGCGAATGCATTTGCGTGTGAATGGTGTGTTCGTGTGTTTGTTTGCTTTCGCATTTTTCGCTTGATGCATTTGCAGGTACTCGCGCAATGTGCGCTTCGGCACAACATTGTACGCGCTATGAACAGTGCAAGCAGAAAGGACGAGCTCGCAAAGGAACCCAAGATGGAAGCTTTGCAGTTCGGTTGAGTTGATTGCGCAGATTCAGTTCTATCCAACTCGAAATTGTACTGTTTTGTTTGGTTAACTATAGTGTAGCAGGGAAGGCACTATAGGGGTACAATTTAGGTGAAGGTTGGATGTTGTTTGTCTGTATCTGCATGCTACAAGGCCAGGGGAAACCAGCGGAACCAGCATTTGGCTGGTTGGGCAAAGACAAAACAGGTTCTGTTTTTAGAACCTGAACCTGGTTGTTGTTTTCCCAGGTTGGAAAAACAGAACCAGAGGTTGTTTACCAACCTACCACCTGCTATTTTGTCCAGCCTGGTTGGTTCTGTTGCTTGGAATTATTTGGGATCATCCCTGGTTGTTCCCAGGTTGATTCACAAGGTCCTTGCTAGCTAGAACTATTTAATCCTTCTTTGTTTGTACCTGAATATAGTCAATTGATTCATGCGAATTCCTTCCTCGCTGGAATTTCGTTTCTACGCGGTTCGTTGGCGGAATGCTACCCGAGTCAACGCTAGTACGCTAGCACTCTAATGCTAGGCAAACACCGTCTGAGCCATAACTTCGTAATGGCAGAACTTTTTGCGAGGCAACTTGGCTCATTTTAAAGCTCTTGGAGCGAGCTTCGATATAGCGAATTCTCAGCTTAATCCGATCAACGGTCTGCACAGCACGCTGCGCGACGTTCAAGGTACTCTTGCTGTTTTGACTAAGTCCTTCTTGATCCCTCTCTCTACAAACTCGGACCCGAGGATAGGGGCTGGTCTTGTACCAGGCACCCAGGGACCCTTGGAGGTGACCCCGAGGAGAGGTTTTAAGTTTGATTAAGTCCTAATAGCTTGAGTTTATTAGGCCCTTACACCAACAAGCTGGTATCAGAGCCGCGTTATAGTGATCCTCGTTATAGGTAGCTATGGCGGGCAACACCTCGGCGGGAGCTGGTGAATCTTCAGCCCAAGATCGTAGCGGCAGCCAAGATTCTGGTCTTTCAGCGCCAAGGGGAGCGCGAACAAACCAGGGCTCGCTTGTCAAGGAGGTGCTGAAGAATTTCACCGTCGAGAAGTTCAATGGTGAGGGCTATGATGATTGGGCCTGGAAAATGCAATTATATTTCCGTCAGATCGGTTTGCTGAAACTAATGATTGGGGAGGAGCCTAGACCGAGTGACCCCACGCTGCAGGAAGATTGGGACGAGCGCTCCTCGGCTGGCTACTATTTGATGTCGCAGAGTTTGGAGCTGAACCAGCGTCACCACGTCATGCACCTGCTGCCGGAGGTTGAATGCGGTCCGAAGGCGTGGACCGTGTTGAAGGAGCTGCACGCCCCGACCTCCGTTGTCGCAACATTGATGCTGGAGAGGGAGCTGTCCGCGTTGCGCCTGAGCGAGGGAGAGCCGGTGCAACCAGTCCTGGACAAGATGCGCGACCTCTACGCGAAGTTGGCGACCGCGGGAATCACCTACCCGGAGCAGACCAAGTGCTTGAAGATGCTCTCGCTGCTGCCAGAATCGTGGCTTCAATTTACGAGCGGATTGAGCCTGCCGCAGAACCAGAGCTTGTGGACGCTCGAGTGGGTGCGGACGAAGATTCTGGAGGAGGACTTCCGTCGCCGCCAACTGAGGGGTGGAGACGACGGCAGCAGCGGCTACGGGATGCAAGGGAGCCGACGTGGCAGAGGACGTGGCTTCGGTGGTGCTGGACGCGGTGCAAAGAAAGACGACGACTCCAACGACCAACAAGGAGGTACCGGTTGGGGTCGCGGTGCGAAATCTGGACGTGGGGGCAAGTCGGGTGCTGGTGGCAAAATGAAAGGGAGTTGCTGGTATTGTGAGAAGGAAGGGCACCCCTGGTTTTTGTGCTATAAGAAACCCGATGGATGGACCCCCCAGAATCGTCACCAGGATGGCGGCGCGCGGAGGAACCAGAAAAACGGCGCCAACATGGTCGCTGATTCGTCCGACAACAACCCGAAGGGCAACGGCGGTGCGGAGAAGAAGAAGGAGCGCACCGCGGGCCAATTCTTCCATGTGGGAGACAAGGGGGAGCAAGGAGACGCCTCTGCCAAAGTTGGAGCAGAGCTGCACCCCCTAGACTATTGGGTGTTGGACACAGGCGCTGCTTGGACGATGACGCCGCGCAAGGACCTGCTGGACGAAGTACGAGCTGCACCGATCAATGAAGTGTGCTCCGCCTCTGGACACATGTTGAAGGTGGCTGGTGCGGGACGAGCTGCGTTTAAGGGAGCGGATGGCAAGCCGGTGGTGCTGCACGACGTTCTCTTCGTCCCCGACCTGAAGGCCAACCTTATCTCCCTCCGTAAGCTTGGCAAGGCTGGGGTGAACACCAACACGGATGGGGCACGCACTTATAAGGGGAAGCTGGGCAATCGGGTGCTTTGGGATCTGCACGAGAGCAAGGACGTGTACAGATCTATGTGGCAGCTGCCGGCCCTGGCGTGGCATGGTGGGGGGCAGGCTGGAGAGGGGTCTGCATCCCAGGGGGAGTGCAATGCCGTTGGAGGGGTTGGTGTGAAAGTGTCGGCCAGATCTGGGGAGACAGATTGGGCAACGGCACACCGGCGCTTAGGGCATGTGGCAATGCCTTTGCTGAAGCAGCTGGAGAAGGATGGAGCCGTTAAGGGTCTGAAGCTGAACGGACAGCCACCCGATGACAACTGTGAAATCTGTTTGCTTTCAAAGTTCACCCGTTTCCCTTTCCATAGTGTGGCTGGCAGGAGCAAGAAGCCTTTGGAGCTGGTCCACATGGACTTGGTGGGGCCGCTGCCAGTGCAAGGGCACAAGGGGGAGCGGTATTTTCTTACAATTGTGGATGACTGGAGCAGGCTGATGTGGGCGTATCCGCTGAAGCAGAAGGACCACGCCGCCTCCACGATACGGGACGATTGGCTGCCATTCGTGGAGAAGCAGGCGGAGTGTGTAGTGAAGCGGATTAGGACAGACCGGGGTGGTGAGTTCCTTGGAGCTGAAATGACGGCCTGGCTCAAGAAGCAGGGCATCCAGAGAGAGCTGACCACGGCTTATACCCCACAGTCAAATGGTGTAGCAGAACGGGCAAACCGGACCATTCTGGAGACAGCTAGGGCGCTGCTCATAGAATCTGGGCTGAGCAATTCTATGTGGCCTCATGCTGTCCGGCACGCCACTGTCGCTAGGAACAGGGTGCTCACCAAGGTTGGGGATGACTCGTGGGTGCCGTTGGAGAGGTGGCTTGGGAGGAAGCCGCCGGTGGACATGCTGAGGGTGTTCGGTTGCATGGCAATCGCCCACGTCCCCAAGACCTACCGCAGTAAGTTGGGGGCGAGTGCAATCTGGTGTGTGCATTTGGGGCTGGCTGCTGAGAGCAAGGGATGGCTGCTGTGGGAACCATCCAAGGGTGTGTTGTTTGACAGCAGGGATGTGAAATTCATTGAGGGCATGATGTATGGGAGCTGGGAGAAACAGCCGGAGGCAAGGGTGTCCCAGCAGATGGAGCAGATCACCATGCAGCTGGACCTGACTCCTAGTGTGTGGGAGGAGGGAGAGGAGGCAGCTGCTGGAAATGGTGATGGAGAGAAGGTACAGGAGGCATCTGCTGGTGGAGAAAATGGTGTGGAAACTGGCGGCAGCACTAGTGGAGCTGCTGGACCCGAGGGAGGAGAGAAGCAGCAGGGAAAAACTAAGAAGCCGAAGGGTGTCGTTATGAAGGGATGGGAGACACCCGTCTCCAGGCCAGGACGTACCCGTATGGCTACTAAGAAGCTGACTGCAGGAACTGATGCAGCAGAGCAGCAGCTAGGGACCGAAGAGGCATTGCTGATTCTACCTCATGGCTATGACCCGGATGAGGAGGATGAGCCTGCGTACTGTTTTCTTGCCCCTGCACCAGAGGAACCAGCTAGCATGGAAGAGGCATTAGCTGGACCAGATAGGGACAAGTGGCTGGCTTCTAGGGATGCTGAGTACCAGAGTCTGCTGGAGAATAGGACATGGGATCTGGTGGTGCTGCCTGATGGGAAGAAAGCGATACAATGCAAGTGGGTGCTGAGGATCAAGACCGATGACAAGGGGCAGGTCACCATCTACAAGAGTAGGCTGGTGGCGAAGGGGTTTATGCAGAAGGAGAAGCAGGACTTCAACGAGATCTTTGCTCCCACTGCCAAACCCCCTACCCTCCGTGTCTTGTTGGCAGATGCAGCTGTTAGTGGGAAATTCATCATTCAGATGGATATTTCAACGGCATTCCTGAATGGGATTTTAGAGGAGGATGTGTACATGACGCAGCCGCCTGGGTATGAGGATGGTACGGGCAGGGTGTGCAAGCTCAACAAGTCCATCTACGGCTTGAAGCAGGCGCCACGCTGCTGGTACCAGAAGTTGGCAGCTGTTTTAGAGGAGATGGGATTCAGGACCAGCAGCTGTGATGAGAGCCTCTTTCTCAAGGGCGAGGGGGAGAAGCTGGTGCTGTTTCTGGTCTATGTGGACGACATTCTTCTCTTCAGCAGCAGCATGAAGGAGATCCAGAAAGTGCAGCAGCAACTGATGAAAAACTTCAAGTGCAAGAACCTTGGGGAGGTAAAGTACTACCTCGGGATGCACGTGGAGAGGGATCCAGATCACAGGTGGTTGAAGCTGCACCAGGAGAAGTTCATCAAGGAGCTGGGGGAGAAGTATGGGATTGAGAATGAGCGCAAGGTTGCAACTCCCCTGCCAGCAGAATTCAAGCTTGTGAAGGCTGCAGAGGATGAAGGGGTTGAAGCTGAAGAGCAGCAGCAATTTCAGTCCTTGGTGGGCAGCCTCTTGTACGCAGCAGTTCACACGAGGCCCGACATCTCTTTCTCGGTTGGGCAGCTGGCTAGGGTGGTGCAGAATCCATCAGAGGAGCAGGTGGATGCAGCTGAGCGTGTGGTGAAGTACCTGAACTCTCACCCAAGCATTGGAGTTCAATACTCCGCATCTGCACAGGTGAAGCAGAAAGGGGTGGAGGTGCTGAAAGAGAAGGGGGAGAGGCTTGGAGAAGGCAAGCTATTTCTCACTTGCTTTACCGATGCTACATGGGCTTCTGAGAAGGAGGATTCCTCATCTGTGGGAGGATACATCTGCGTAGTTGGGGGAGGACCTGTTAGTTGGAGGTCCAAGAAGCAGACGGAGACGGCACTCTCTTCCGTAGAATCAGAGTACATGGCGATGTTCCATGGGGTGAAGGAGGTGATTTGGCTGAGGAGGCTGTTAGAGGAGATTGGCCAGGAGCAGAAAGTTGCTACGCCGCTGTTTTGTGATAGCAAGGGGGCTCTTGGGATGGCCAAGAACGCTGTGCTTCATGGGCTGAACAAGCACATGCGTATCAAGTGGCACTGGCTGCGTAAGGAGGTGAAGAGGGGGACGGTGCATCCGATCTACATCAAGACCCACCAGCAGCCAGCAGACTTTCTCACCAAGAGGCTTGCGGATGAGCCTCATTGGCGTTGTGTGCGCATGAGTGGAATGAGCATGAACTAGCATGGAATGACGGGGATGCAGCCGGCAGGCTGAGGGGGAGTGTGTTGGGTGCAAATGCACATTGCACGACATCCTGCCGTCTGTTTGTACGAGTATGCGTGTGCGAATGCATTTGCGTGTGAATGGTGTGTTCGTGTGTTTGTTTGCTTTCGCATTTTTCGCTTGATGCATTTGCAGGTACTCGCGCAATGTGCGCTTCGGCACAACATTGTACGCGCTATGAACAGTGCAAGCAGAAAGGACGAGCTCGCAAAGGAACCCAAGATGGAAGCTTTGCAGTTCGGTTGAGTTGATTGCGCAGATTCAGTTCTATCCAACTCGAAATTGTACTGTTTTGTTTGGTTAACTATAGTGTAGCAGGGAAGGCACTATAGGGGTACAATTTAGGTGAAGGTTGGATGTTGTTTGTCTGTATCTGCATGCTACAAGGCCAGGGGAAACCAGCGGAACCAGCATTTGGCTGGTTGGGCAAAGACAAAACAGGTTCTGTTTTTAGAACCTGAACCTAGTTGTTGTTTTCCCAGGTTGGAAAAACAGAACCAGAGGTTGTTTACCAACCTACCACCTGCTATTTTGTCCAGCCTGGTTGGTTCTGTTGCTTGGAATTATTTGGGATCATCCCTGGTTGTTCCCAGGTTGATTCCCAAGGTCCTTGCTAGCTAGAACTATTTAATCCTTCTCTGTTTGTACCTGAATATAGTCAAATTGATTCATGTGAATTCCTTCCTCGCTGGAATTTCGTTTCTACGCGGTTCGTTGGCGGAATGCTACCCGAGTCAACGCTAGTACGCTAGCACTCTAATGCTAGGCAAACACCGTCTGAGCCATAACTTCGTAATGGCAGAACTTTTTGCGAGGCAACTTGGCTCATTTTAAAGCTCTTGGAGCGAGCTTCGATATAGCGAATTCTCAGCTTAATCCGATCAACGGTCTGCACGGCACGCTGCGCGACGTTCAAGGTACTCTTGCTGTTTTGACTAAGTCCTTCTTGATCCCTCTCTCTACAAACTCGGACCCGAGGATAGGGGCTGGTCTTGTACCAGGCACCCAGGGACCCTTGGAGGTGACCCCGAGGAGAGGTTTTAAGTTTGATTAAGTCCTAATAGCTTGAGTTTATTAGGCCCTTACACCAACATTAACGTCGCCTACAATAGGCAATTTAGATCGCACGATTTTATTAAGAATTGATGACACAGCGTCGGTTTGAACGAACGGCACTATGGCAGCAACATAGTCTTAGGAGACACAATTACGAACAGCTAGAAAAAAGTGACGAGTTGGGAAGAACTCCCAGCTCCTACAAACCCCAAGAGCCGAGGTACAGTGATGTGGAACAGTGCCACACTGTCCCCAACCAAGAAGGGTCTCGAAACTACCCTCCACAAGGGCCTACACCCATGGAAATGTTACACTACACATTGTAATGTAACTATCTTCAACATCTTGAGGTGTAGCCTTTTGGCGAGCTTCGAAATCACTTGAAGCTTGCAACCAAGGCTCGGGTTCTTCATCACAAACTCATCCTTGAGTTCTTGATGGGTCTGCTGCACACATCTGCGACACGCCGAACGTTCGACAAGCGACAAAATAGAAACCGTGCACGACAAAATAGAAACCGCGCGGGACACACAAAATGACCGCGTTACACGCGACTAGCGATAATTCGCTATTGACTTGACACACACACTCGACATCATGACCCATCATTCACACACCATTATAAGCATGAAATATATATTTATTTCATGCACTCATACCACTCCATGCACACACGCATGCATGCACACGCACACGGACAACAAGCCGAGTGCAAACCGTAGGGTTGCACCAACAAACTCCCCCTCGGATTGTTGGCCTTAGGATCTTGCTCTCTCAGTTCAGAGCCATCCCAGCCAGCTTGCAACACTTCCAATGCTGCTGCTCCACCAGCCTCTTGGTCATCATGTCAGCTGGCTGCCCCGTCGTCTTCACATAACGCAGTTCAACTTCACCCGCGGCCACCATGCTCCTCGTCCAATGCCATTTCACCCTCATGTGCTTTGTCAGGCCATGCAACACGGGGTTCTTGGCTAGAGCAATGGCTCCCTGGCTGTCACAGTAGAGAGGGGTAGGTCCTTGCTGCTCCTCCCCCAATTCAGCCAACAAACGCCGCTGCCACACAATCTCCCGTACGGCACGGAAGAGTGCCATGTACTCGGACTCCACCGAGCTCAAAGCTTGGTCAACCTGCTTCTTGCTCTCCCAAAAAGTTGGACCTCTACCAACACAGCAAATGAACCCTCCAACACTTGTCATGTCCTCTGGTTCAGAAGCATAGGAGGCATCCGAGAATGCGGTGAGGAACAAACGCCCGGGTTCCACACCATCCGCGCCCTTTTGGCGCCTTTGTGCCGCCGCCGAGTATTGCAGCCCAACGGTCGGTGTTTGGCCAAGATACTTGGCCACCCTCATTCCAGCTGCTACCTGCTCCTCATTAGGGCATTGCACAACCCTTGCCAGCTGCCCGGTAGCAAACGTGACATTCGGTCGTGTGTTGACTGCCGCGTACATGAGGCTGCCCACCAATGAGTGAAAACGGCGCCTCTCCTCTTCACCCACGCTCTCCTCCTCTGGTCCCTTCACACACTTGAACCCAGAGGGAAAGGGTGTAGCCACATGGCCTTCATTCTGCCCAAACTTGGCAGCCAAGGCCTCCAGGTACTTGCGTTGGTGCACCCGCATGCACCGCTTCTCCACGTCGCGCTCGATGTGAAGCCCGAGGTAGAAATTCACGTCACCAAGGGACTCGCACTTGAACTTGTCTTGAATCTTCAGCATCACCTCCTTCACAAGGTCAGAGGAGGGTGAGAAGATCAGGATGTCATCCACGTACACCACCATGAAGCTCCTCTGCTCCCCCTCGCCAAGCATGAACAAGGAGTGATCGGCCGTTGAGGGAGTGAAGCCGATCTCCTCCAACACTTCACGCAGCTTCATTTACCATTGCCTAGGGGCCCGCTTCAGCCCATAGAGGTCCTTCTTCAGCTTCCACACTCTGCCACTACCATCATCAAACCCCTTCGAATGCGCCATGAAAATCTCCTCCACAAGGATTCCGTTGAGGAACGCCGTAACGATGTCTAGCTGCTTCACCACCCAACCTTTGATCGCGGCTCCCGCGAGTAGGGTTCGCAGCGTCGTCGGCTTCACCACAGGAGCAAACAGCTCATTGAAGTCCACCTTGTCCTTCTGCTGGTACCCCTTGGCCACCAGCCTAGACTTGTAACGCTCGATCTTGCCGTCGGCATCCGACTTGATTTTGAAGAGCCACTTGGACGTTATCGCCGTACGCCCCTCCGGTAGCTCCACCAATTCGAACGTGTCGTTCTCCTCGATGCTCTTCAGCTCACTCTCCATTGCCTTCTTCCACTCCTCAGCATCATCACTCTCCAAGGCCTCCTTGAGAGTTGCTGGTTCTCCCGGCATCTCCACCGGAGAGAAGAACGCGAAGGCACATTCATCGTAATCACTCTCCTCGTCGTCTCCGACCATCATTGCCGCTCCGCTAGGGCCGTCTTGCCCTGCTTCCCCGGCGCATCATAGGTCAGCCTATTGGGGGCTTGAACTTTCCTCTTGACCCTTCCTTCCTCCTCAGCTGCAGGGACTTGAAGGCCTTGGCGTTGCTGCGGTGTCGCTTGGTTCCGTGGAGCACTCGTAGTGCGGGTAGGAAGTGTCGGTGCACGCTCGCTCACTTGCTGCACCTCCTCCTCTTCTTCCTCTGCATCCTTGGCCTCCTCTCCCCCATTCACAAGGGAAGATTGCCTTGTGGTGGTGCTGCCGCTGCTCAGCTCCAAAGGCAGCTCCACGTGCTCCAACCCGGAACTCTTCACCTCTCCAAACCGCACGCCTATCTTCGCCTCATTCTCCGCCTTCCAATCCTTGTACATGAAGTTTTCCATGAACTTGCAGTCCCTGCTCACCAAGGTTTTCTTGGTGAATGGGTCCCAAAGAAGCCACCCTTTGCTGTTTTGAGCCATGCCCAAGTGCACGGCCCACACCGCCTTGGCACCAAGCTTGTTGTGCCGTAGATGCTTAGGCACGAGTGCCATACACATGCACCCGAACACCTGAAGCATATCCACCTTTGGCTTCCTTCCAAGCCACTTCACATAGGGCACCCACTTGTCTGCTCCCACATGAGTCAAAAGTCTCTTCTTGGCCACACACGCACTCCGCACCGCATCAGGCCAGAAATAGTCGGGTAGCCCGACTTCAATGAGCAACCCGCGTGCCGCCTCCGTGATTGTCTGGTTCGCTCGCTCGGCGATGCCGTTCATTGCAGGGGAGTATGGCATGGTGAGGGAGTGCCGAATACCATTCTTCTTCAGCCACAACCCAAACTCCTTGCTCAGGAACTCTCCCCCTCGATCGGTGCGGATCGACTTGACTAGACGGTCTTGTGGCCGCTCCACCATCGGGAACCAATCCGTCTTCAACGTTTCAGCCACGTCGCTCTTCTTGGCCAGCACGTACACCCAAGTCATGCGGGTGTAAACGTCCACTATGGTGAGGAAATATTCAGCTCCAGCAGCTCCAAGCTTCAGGGGGCCCACCACGTCCATCACCACCTCGTCAAGTGGTGCCTTAGCCGTCGTCTCCGAGCTCGAGAACGGAAGCCGCCTGAACTTGGCTTCCATGCACGTCGGGCAGCCAAGCACCTCATCGGGCTCCCCCTTCACACGTATGCCAGCAACCATCTGGTTCTTCACTAGCTGCTGCAAGATGGGTAGGGCCACATGCCCCATTCGCCGATGCAATGTCAACCAATCAAACTCCCTCGTAGCCGAAGTCGGATTGGAGAATGCCGCACTCGCAATAGCGCCCCACATGCTCTCTCCGTTGTCCTTCTCCGCTGCTGCCTCGGGGTTCTCCTCACCCTTGTGCTGCTCCTTGGCTGCTGCACCACTCTCCTTAGGGTCACCGAGCTTGCTGGTCACTCCAGGTTTGCTCTTCTTGGACTCCTCCTTAGCGCGACCGTCTGCGCTATCGCCGCTACCAACCGCGTCACCCTTGGTGCTGACGCTTGCTGCCACTTGCCTCTCCTTAGGCATGGGGACCACAGGGATCTGCCACATCTCATTGTAGACGTCCCTATCCTCATGAAGGTCCCAAAGAATCCGGTCGCCAATCCTTGCGGTGTAGGTCTTGGCTCCCTTCGAGTTCGTGTCCATGCCGGCCTTTGCCAACCGCCGCACGGAAATCAGGTTTGCAGCAAGGCTGGGCACCCAAAGCACGTTCTTGAGGCCCACCATCTTTCCATCAGCACCCTTGAACATGGCCTTGCCCATGCCTTTCACCTCCGCTCGCTGCCCCAAAGCCGATGTGACGTGCTTCACCGGTGACGGCTCGAGTTCGGTGAGCAAGTCGGGGCGAGGTGTCATGCTATAGGTAGCGCCACTATCGATCACCCAAAAGTCCAGGGGGTGTAGGGTCACCTTCCCCACAGCTGCTGGCTCCTCAAGGTCTTCATCCTTCTCTGGACCAGCTGGTACTTGCGTTGAGACGAAGTAGAATAGACCCGGGTACCGATCGTCCTTCGAGTCCTTGTCGTTATCTTCGTTCTTCATGTTCGCGGCTCCACCTCCGCGACCACCACGGCCTCCTCTCCCTCCTCCTGCTCCTCTACCCTCTTGGCCTTGAGCAGGGGTCCATCCTTCAGGGAGCTTGTAGCAATCGCGCCACATGTGTCCGGTCTTGTGGCAATAATGACATTCGCCGTCGAATCGTCCGCGACCGCGCCCGTAGCTCTTGTCGTCGCTGCCGTATCCGCCACTTCCGCGGCCTCCGCCGAAGTTGCTGCCACCAAATCTTCCTCCCCCTCGTCCTCTGCCTCTTCCTCGGCCATATCCACGGCCGACACTTGCTGCCCCAGCGCCATCCGCACTCGCCAACTCACGGCGGCGGAAGTCCTCTTGTAGGATCGCGCGCTTCACGTCTTCAAGCGAGAGACGGGGCAGATCACGGTTGAGGTTAATGATGAGCGAGGACCACGACTCTGGGAGTAAGGCCAGCAACTTGGTCTTCTTTTGGAGCTCACTGTAGTTGAGATCCGCTCCCTCAAGCCGCGTCAACAAGTCGAAGAATTTCTGCACCCCTTCTTCCACGGGTTCATCTTCTTCAATTCATAACGTCGCCATTTGCCGTTCCAACACCACAGCTACCACCGCTGTTGCAGGAGCGTATACACCCTTGAGTGCAGCCCATGCCTTTGGTCCCTTCTCTGGTTCACGCTGGAATGGCTTGATGTGACGGATCTGGTTGCTCCCCAACGCTTGCCCAAGTAGGAGATAGCCTTGTGCGCTCTTCCGCACCCACGAGCTCTTCTCCGGGTCGTTCTCGGGACGCTTCTCCATTCCTTCCATCACCTCCAGCAGATCATAGTGGTCAAACACATTCTCCATTCTGAAGGACCATTCAGCAAAGTTGTCACCATTGAAATTGTCAAGCTTGAACACTCTTGGTTCATCCCTAGAAGGTCCAAGAGTAGGTTGCACGGGCGCCACGGCTGAATCACGGGCTTGGCCTTGTGCTTGGGCTTCTCCATTGCCTCCAGCACCTCTGCCACCCCTCTCTTCAGGTCCAGCCATCGTCGTAGCTGCTCCAAGGCGCTCTGATACCACTTGTTATAGTCACAGTAGGCTTCAATGTGCCTAAAACGAAAGATAGAGTGCGCAGTCAGATTTCTGCACAGCAGCTTCAAACGTTCATAGCGATCTGGTCACAGCTTCAAATGACCTCATTCAACTTGGATCTGAAGCGTCTTAACGTCGCCTACAATAGGCAATTTAGATCGCACGATTTCATCAAGAATTGACGACACAGCGTCGGTTTGAACGAACGGCACTATGGCAGCAACATAGTCTTAGGAGACACAATTACGAATAGCTCCTACAAAACCCAAGAGCCGAGGTACAGTGATGTGGAACAGTGCCACACTGTCCCCAACCAAGAAGGGTCTCGAAACTACCCTTCACAAGGGCCTACACCCATGGAAATGTTACACTACACATTGTAATGTAACTATCTTCAACATCTTGAGGTGTACCCTTTGGCGAGCTTCGAAATTACTTGAAACTTGCAACCAAGGCTCGGGTTCTTCATCACAAACTCATCCTTGAGTTCTTGATGGGTCTGCTGCACACACCTGCGAGACGAACGTTCGGCAAACGACAAAATAGAAACCGTGCACGACAAAATAGAAACCGCGCGGGACACACAAAATGACCGCGTTACACGCGACTAGCGATAATTCGCTATTGACTTGACACACACACTCGACATCATGATCCATCAGTCACACACCATTATAAGCATGAAATATATATTTATTTCATGCACTCATATCACTCCATGGACACACGCATGCATGCACACGTACACGGACAACAAGCCGAGTGCAAACCGTAGGGTTGCACCAACACAACAGGCCAGTTGGTCCAACCCGTCCATTGGACCAACAGGCCAGTTGGCCCAACCGGTCCACTCGACCAAGAGGCCAGTTGGTCCAACCCGACCTTTGAACCAACAAGCCAGTTGGTTAAACCGGTGCACTGGACATACAGGCCAGTTGGTCCAACTGGTCCACTGGACCAACAGGCCAGTTGGCCCAACCCGTCGACTCGACCAAGAGGCCAGTTGGTCCAACCGGTCCTTTGGACCAACAAGCCAGTTGGTCCAACCGGTCCATTGGACCAAAAGGCCAGTTGGTCCAATCGGTCCACTGGACCAACAGGCCAGTTGGTCCAATCAGTCAACTGGACCAACAGGCCAGTTGGTCCAACCGGTCCACTAGACCAACAGGCCAGTTGGTCCAACCTGTCCGCAGGACCAACAGGCCAATAGGTCCAACCGGTCCATTCGGCCAACAGACCTCTTGGTCCGACAGGCCAAGTTGGTCCTATCTGTCCATTCGACAAATTGGGCAAGTTTGTCCAACCGGTCCACTGGACCAACAGGCCAGTGTCTTACCGGTTCACTGGACCAACAGGCAAGTTGGTCCAACCGGTCCACTAGACCAACAGGCCAGTTGGTCCAACCGGTCCACTCGACCAACAGGCCAGTTGGTCCAACCCGTCCACTAGACCAATTGGCCAGTTGGTCCAACCGGTCCACTGTGTCAACGGGAGTTGTGTGTTGGCCCCGTCCTCGCTTGGGCGGAGCCGATTTCGTGGTTGGGTGTAGGGGTGCAGCCGACCTGCAGCAGTGGGCGAGCTGGTCGACGAGGAAGTCGACCTGCACGGGTGCCACTGCATGGGCGCCGACTTCAGGAAGGTCGACCTGGGAAGTCGACCTGCGGAGGGCGTCGACTTGGTGACGCCAACTTGGGGTAGCCGACTTGGGTGGTCGGCTGACAGAACTTCTGGTCGACCTGGTTGGTCGACCAGGCCTTCTGGTCGACCTGGTTGGTCGACCAGACCTTCTGGTCGACCTGGTAAGTCGACCAAGCCTTATGGTTGACCTGGTTGGTCGACCAGACCTTCTGGTCGACCTGGTAAGTCGACCAAGCCTTCTGGTCGACCTGGTTGGTTGACCAGACCTTCCAATCGACCAGGTAAGTCGACCAGGCCTTCTGGTCGACCTGGTTGGTCGACCAAACATTCTTGTCGACCTGGTAAGTCGACCAGGCCTTCTGGTCGACCTGGTTGGTCGACCAGACCTTCTGGTCGACCTGGTAAGTCGACCAGGCCTTCTGGTCGACCTGGTTGGTCGACCAGACCTTCTGGTCGACCTGGTAAGTCGACCAGGCCTTCTGGTCGACCTGGTTGGTCGACCAGACCTTCTGGTCGACCTGGTAAGTCGACCAGGCCTTCTGGTCGACCTGGTTGGTCGACCAGACCTTCTGGTCGACCTGGTAAGTCGACCAGGCCTTCTGGTCGACCTGGTTGGTCGACCAGACCTTCTGGTCGACCTGGTAAGTCGACCAGGCCTTCTGGTCGACCTGGTTGGTCGACCAGACCTTCTGGTCGACCTGGTAAGTCGACCAGGCCTTCTGGTCGACCTGGTTGGTCGACCAGACCTTCTGGTCGACCTGGTAAGTCGACCAAGCCTTCTGGTCGACCTGGTTGGTCGACCAGACCTTCTGGTCGACCTGGTAAGTCGACCAGGCCTTCTGGTCGACCTGGTTGGTCGACCAAACATTCCGGTTGACCTGGTAAGTCGACCAGGCCTTCTGGTCGACCTGGTTGGTCGACCAGACCTTCTGGTCGACCTGGTAAGTCGACCAGGCCTTCTGGTCGACCTGGTTGGTCGACCAGACCTTCTGGTCGACCTGGTAAGTCGACCAGGCCTTCTGGTCGACCTGGTTGGTCGACCAGACCTTCTGGTCGACCTGGTAAGTCGACCAGGCCTTCTGGTCGACCTGGTTGGTCGACCAGACCTTCTGGTCGACCTGGTAAGTCGACCAGGCCTTCTGGTCGACCTGGTTGGTCGACCAGGCCTTCTGGTCGACCTGGTAAGTCGACCAGGCCTTCTGGTCGACTTGGTTGGTAAACCAGGCCTTCTGGTCGACTTGGTGGTTGGTCGACCGAACATAGTGGTCGACCTGGGGAGGTCGACTGGAGGTGGTCGTCGACTTGGGAGGTCGACCGGCACATACAGGAGCAGCTGGTCGACGTGGTTGCCCGGTCGACCAGGTTATCTGGGTGACGAGGTTCTGCGAAGGCACGCGACGGTCGCTCAGGCGATGTTGGCGAGGACGATCTCGGTGGTGGTATCCCGAGGTCGACGTGGCTGATCAGAATCAGTCGTCAGCACGAAGTTGACTTGGTGTGTGCGCTGTGCAGGTGACGAGGCACTACACGCCAATCATCTGCGAGCACCTGCGAAGCGGGTGCGCTGCTGTCCTGCGGGAGCAGCGTTGGCACGCCGTCAACCTGCGATGCTGGCACGCCGTCGACTTGCAGCACTGGCAAGCCGCGCCTCTGCACTGCTGGAGCGCGGTCGACCAAGTCGTGCTGGCGCGCGGTCGACCGTGCTGCGCTGGCAGTAGACTTGCTTGCATGCTAGCTCTGATGTAGTCTAGTCTTGCCAACTTCGTTGTACCATTGTTGTAAACCTTTCCTAGTGAAACTCTTGCCAATTCTCCCTGTGAACTAGCAAGAAACGACTAAGATCACACGGGCACTTGGAAACGACTAAGGAACAAGTGAACGCAGAGATCACACGAGCACCTGTGCCTAGCCCGTAGTCTAGCTCCCGTTGTAGTACATATCTCCGCACACTGGACCAACATGCTAGTTGGTCCAACCGGTCCACTAGACCAACAGGCCAGTTGGTCCAACCGGTCCACTCGACCAACAGGCCAGTTGGTCCAACCAGTCCACTGGACCAACAGGCCAGTTGGTCCAACCGGTCCACTAGACCAACAGGCCAGTTGGTCCAACCGATCCACTGGACCAACAGGCCAGTTGGTCCAACCGGTCCACTAGACCAACAGGCTGATTGGTCCAACAGGCCAAGTTGGTCCAATCTGTCCATTGGACAAATAGGCCAGTTTGTCCAATTGGTCCACTGGAGAAACAGGCCAGTTGGTCCAACCGGTCCACTGGACCAACAGACCAGTTGGTCCAACCGGTCCACTGGACCAACAGGCCAGTTGGTCTAACCGGTCCACTGGACCAACAGGCCAGTTGGTCAAACCGGTCCATTGGACCAACACGCATTGGTCTTACAAGTTCACTGGACCAACATGCCAGTTGGTCCAACCGGTCCACTAGACCAACAAGCCAGTTGGTCCAACTGTTGAGAATATGTTTGTATGCTTTTATTATAAGTGCACTGTTCGAAGTGTGCTTACAGGGGCTCGCCATAGCGAGGGATTTGAACCTGGTGGCGAGTCAACGGGGCGCAACCGAGCACAGCGGTTGCGACCCGCGTGGCAGTTCAAGAGTCGAATCGACAGCAGGAGGCAGCATCTACAGTACGTGAAACGTCCTGCAGGGCGCGGCTGAATACCGCGCCCTTGCCGAAGCTGAACAGTCTCGCCATCTCGACTGTAACAGTGCAACGGAAGCGACGCAGCGCAACTGTTATACAGTTGCGCTACGGTAACTGTCTGCCCTATCTGTTTCCTATATAAATCAATGTATTGCCATGCTATTATTACACAATTCCCAAGCTTGTGTCCGGCCTACCCTCGGCCGCTGCTCTGGCACCAAGTTACAAGCTAGGAGAGCTACCTCTGAGTGACCATTGCCCCGCCGTAGGGACGTCGTTATCTTCCTAGAGCTTCCGCTGCGCTCTAGCGACTTCTTGTTTCCAACACCAACCGGTCCACTCGACCAACAGGCCAGTTGGTCCAACCAACCCGTCCACTAGACCAATAGGCCAGTTGGTCCAACCGGTCCACTGGACAAACAGGCCAGTTGGTCCAACCGGTCCACTAGACCAACAAGCCAGTTGGTCCAACCGGTCCACTGGACCAACAAGCCAGTTGGTCCAACCGGTCCACTGGACCAACAGGCCAGTTGGCCCAACCGGTCCACTGAACCAACAGGCCAGTTGGTCCAACCGGTCAACTGGACCAACAGGCCAGTTGGTCCAACCGGTCCAATGGACCAACAGGCCAGTTGGTCCAACCCGTCCATTGGACCAACAGGCCAGTTGGTCCAACCGGTCCACTGGACCAACAGGCCAGTTGGTCAAACCGGTCCACTAGACCAACAGGACAATTGGACCAACTGGTCCACCGGACCAACAGGCCAGTTGGTCCAACCGGTCCATTTGACCTACAGACCTCTTGGTCCAACAGGCAAAGTTGGTCCAATCTGTCCACTAGACCAACAAGCCAGTTTGTCCAATTGGTCCACTGGACCAACAGGCCAGTTGGTCCAACCAGTCCACTAGACCAACAGGCCAGTTGGTCCAACCGGTCTACTGGACCAACAGGCGAGTTAGTCAAACCGGTCCACTTAACCAAGACGTGTTGGTCCAACCGGTCCACTGGACCAGCAGGCCAGTTGGTCGAGCCGGACCACTGGACCAACAGGCCAGTTGGCCCAACCGGTCCACTAGACCAATAGGCCAGTTGGTCCAACCGGTCCACTGGACCAACATGCCAGTTGGTCCAACCCCTCCACTACACCAACAGGCCACTTGGTCCAACCGGTCCATTGGACCAACAGACCAGTTGGTCCAACAGGCCAAGTTGGTCCAATCTGTCCATTGGACAAATAGGCCAGTTCGTCAAACCGGTCCACTGGACCAACAGGCCAGTTGGTCAAACCAGTCCACTAGACCAAAAGGCCAGTTGGTCAAACCAGTCCACTAGACCAACAGGCCAGTTGGTCCAACGGGTCCATTGGACCGACAGGCCAGTTGGTCCAACCGGTCCACTGGACCAACACGCCAGTTGGTCCAACCGGTCCACTAGACCAACAGGCCAGTTGGTCCAACCGGTCCACTGGACCAACAGGCCAGTTGGTCCAACTGGTCCACTGGACCAACTGGCGAGTTGGTCAAACTGGTCCACTGAACCAACACGCGTTGGTCCAACCGGTCCAGTGGATCAACAGGCCAGTTGGTCCAACCGGTCCATTGGACCAACAGGCCAGTTGGCCCAACCGGTCCACTCGACCAACAGGGTAGGTGGCCCAACCCGTCCACTAGACCAATAGGCCAGTTGGTCCAACCGGTCCACTGGACCAACAGGCTAGTTGGTCCAACCGGTCCACTAGACCAACAGGCCAATTGGTCCAACCGGTCCATTGGACCAACAGGCCTGTTGGTCCAACAGGCCAATATGGTCCAATCTGTCCATAGGACAAATAGGCCACTTCGTCCAACGGGTCCATTGGACCAATAGGCCAGTTGGTCCAACCGGTCCACTGGACCAACAGGCCAGTTGGTCCAACTGGTCCACTGGACCAACAGGCTAGTTGGTCCAACCGGTCCACTGGACCAACACGCCAGTTGGTCCAACCGGTCCACTGGACCAACATGCCAGTTGGTCCAACCGGTCCACTGGACCAACACGCCAGTTGGTCCAACCGGTCCACTGGACCAACAGGCCAGTTGGTCCATCCGGTCCACTGGACCAACAGGCCAATTGGTCCAACTGGTCCACTGGACCAACAGGCCAGTTGGTCCATCCGGTCCACTGGACCAACAGGCCAGTTGGTCCATCCGGTCTGCTGGACCAACACGCGTTGGTCCAACCGGTCCACTGGACCAACAGGCAAGTTGGTCCAACCGATCCACTTGACCAACAGGCCAGTTGGTCCAACCGGTCCACTCGACCAACAGGCAAGTTGGCCCAACAAACCACTGGACCAACAGGCCAGTTGGTCCAACAGGTCCACTGGACCAACAGGCCAGTTGGTCCAACCAGTCCACCGGACCAACAGGCCAGTTGGTCCATCCGGTCCACTGGACCAACAGGCCAATTGGTCCAACCGGTCCACCGAGCCAACAGGCCAATTGGTCCACCCGGTCCAAACCAACAGGCCTGTTGGTCCAACAGGCCAAGTTGGTCCAATCTGTCGATTGGACAAATAGTCCAGTTTGTCCAACAAGTCCACTGGACCAACACGCCAGTTGGTCCAACCGGTCCACTGGACCAACACGCCAGTTGGTCCAACCGGTCCACTGGACCAACACGCCAGTTGGTCCAACCGGTCCACTGGACCAACACGCCAGTTGGTCCAACCGGTCCACTAGACCAACAGGCCAGTTGGTCCAACCGGTCCACTAGACCAACACGCAAGTTGGTTCAACCGGTCCACTGGACCAACAGGCCAGTTGGTCCAACCGCTCTACTGGATCGACAGGCCAGTTGGTTTAAACCGGTCGACTGGACCAACATGCTTTGGTCTTACCGGTTCAGTGGACCAACAGGCCAGTTGGTCCAACCGGTCCACTGGACCAACCGGCCAGCTGGCCCAACCGGTCCACTCGACCAACAGGCCAGTTGGTCCAACCGTCCACTAGACCAATAAGCTAGTTGGTCCAACCGGTCCATTGGACTAACATGCCAGTTGGTCCAACCGGTCCACTAGACCAACAAGCCAGTTGGTCCAACCGGTCCACAGGACCAACAGGCCAGTTGGTCCAACCGGTCTACTGGACCAACAGGCCAGTTGGTCCAATCGGTCCATTGGACCAACAGGCCAGTTGGTCCAACCGGTCTATTGGACCAACAGGCCGGTTGGTCCAACCGGTCCACTTGACCAACAGGCCAGTTGGTCCAACCGGTCCACTGGACCAACAGGCCAGTTGGTCCAACCGGTCCACTAGACCAACAGGCCAATTGGTCCAACCGGTCCGCTGGACCAACAGGCCAGTAGGTCCAACCGGTCCATTGGACCAACAGACCTCTTGGTCCAACAGGCCAAGTTGGTCCAATCTGTACATTCGACAAATTAGGCCAGTTTGTCCAACCGGTCCACTGGACCAACACGCCAGTTGGTCTTACCGGTTCACTGGACCAACAGGCCAGTTGGTCCAACCGGTCCACTAGACCAAGAGGCCAGTTGGTCCAACTGGTCCACTGGACCAACAGGCCAGTTGGTCCTACCGGTCCACTAGACCAACAGGCCAGTTGGTCCAACCGGTCTACTGGACCAACAGGCCAGTTGGTAAATCCGATCCACTGGACCAACACGTGTTGGTCCAACCAGTCCAATGGACCAGCAGGCCAGTTGGTCGAACCGGACCACTGGACCAACAGGCCAGTTGGCCCAACCGGTCCACTAGACCAATAGGCCAGTTGGTCCAACCGGTCCACTGGACCAACATGACAGTTGTCCAACCCCTCCACTACACCAAAAGGCCAATTGGTCCAACCGGTCCACCGGACCAACAGGCCAGTTGGTCCAACCGGTCCATTCGATCAATAGTCCAGTTGGTCCAACAGGCCAAGTTGGTCCAATTTGTCCATTGGACAAATAGGCCAGTTTGTCAAACCGGTCCACTGGACCAACAGGCCAGTTGGTCAAACCGGTCCATTGGACCAACAGGCCAGTTGGTTCAACCGGTCCACTGGACCAACAGGCCAGTTGGTCCAACCAGTCCACTGGTCGAACCGATCCACTGGACCAACACGCCAGTTGGTCCAACCGGTCCACTAGACCAACAGGCCAGTTGGTCCAACCGGTCCAGTGGACCAACAGGCCAGTTGGTCCAACCGGTCTACTGGACCAACAGGCCGGTTGGTCCAACCTGTTGGTGTAAGGGCCTAATAAACTCAAGCTATTAGGACTTAATCAAACTTAAAACCTCTCCTCGGGGTCACCTCCAAGGGTCCCTGGGTGCTTGGTACAAGACCAGCCCCTATCCTCGGGTCCGAGTTTGTAGAGAGAGGGATCAAGAAGGACTTAGTCAAAACAGCAAGAGCACCTTGAACGTCGCGCAGCGTGCCGTGCAGACCGTCGGTCGGATTAAGCTGAGAATTCGCTATATCGAAGCTCGCTCCAAGAGCTTTAAAATGAGCCAAGTTGCCTCGCGAAAAGTTCTGCCATTACTAAGTTATGGCTCGGACAGCGTTTGCCTAGCGTTGGAGTGCTAGCATACTAGCGTTTGTTGGGTGCAAATTTACATTGCACGACATCCTGCCGTCTGTTTGTACGAGTATGCGTGTGCGAATGCATTTGGGTGTGAATGGAATGTTCGTTGTGTTGTTTGCTTTCGCAATTTTCGCTTGATGCATTTGCAGGTACTCGCGCAATGTGCGCTTCGGCACAACATTGTATGCGCTATGAACAGTGCAAGCAGGAAGGACGAGCTCGCAAAGGAACCCAAGATGAAAGCTTTGCAGTTCGGTTGAGTTGATTGCGCAGATTCAGTTCTATCCAACTCGGAATTGTACTGTTTTGTTTGGTTAACTATAGTGTAGCAGGGAAGGCACTATAGGGGTACAATTTAGGTGAAGGTTGGATGTTGTTTGTCTGTATCTGCATGCTACAAGGCCAGGGGAAACCAGCGGAACCAGCATTTGGCTGGTTGGGCAAAGACAAAACAGGTTCTGTTTTTAGAACCTGAACCTGGTTTGTTGTTTTCCCAGGTTGGAAAAACAGAACCAGAGGTTGTTTACCAACCTACCACCTGCTATTTTTTCCAGCCAGGTTGGTTCTGTTGCTTGGAATTATTTGGGATCATCCCTGGTTGTTCCCAGGTTGATTCCCAAGGTCCTTGCTAGCTAGAACTATTTAATCCTTCTCTGTTTGTACTGAATATGTCAAATTGATTCAAGCGAATTCCTTCATCGCTGGAATTTCGTTTCTGCGCTATTCGACGCGGAACGGCATGCTACCGAGTCAACGCTAGTATGCTAGCATTCCAACGCTAGGCAAACGCTGTCCGAGCCATAACTTAGTAATGGCAGAACTTTTCGCGAGGCAAACTTGGCTCATTTTAAAGCTCTGGAGGCGAGCTTCGATTATAGCGAATTCCTCAGCTTAATCCGATCGACGGTCTGTACGGCACGCTGCGCGACGTTCAAGGTA